>JANITW010000008.1:14063082-14083339 GCA_027564335.1 Erythroxylum williamsii | reverse complement strand
ATGAATGCATGCCAAAATACTTATGCACAATTTAAGCCAATAGTTAATAAGTTACTAAGCAAATAACACCCATAATTTGTACTAAATTCTTTTAATATTCTAACCCCTAATGTGAGGCGTTACATTAGTTTTATATTTGTATGATGATGATTATCTTTTTTATATTAATTGTAGTTATTATTTATATGTGAAATATTTAAAAATTATTTTTATTTCATATTAATTGTTATTATTATTTATTATTATGATTTTTGGAAACAAAGTTGATGTAAATAGTAAACTAGTAAAGTATACAGTACAACTGTACAATATACTAATAGACTATTTTGTAATTTTTAAAAATTTTAAGCACTATTTCGTAAATTTAGAAAATTACCCGAAATAGTACTCGGTATTGATCAGTATTGATACAATACTGTACCAGAACTCAATTCGATACGGTATTCACAACTTTGCAAATTACTCGTAGAGATAAAGATGAAGATATAAATGTGACTTACTTTATACAAAATTTAAAAAGTTAGTAAATAAATTAAAATTTTAAAATATTTAATATTAAGTTAAAATTTTCAAAAAATTAAATAATTTTAAATTTATTATCTCTAATTATATTATTTTTATATAAACCCAATATTTAGGTCCCTTTTATATAAATATTTAGTATATAATATTATTATCACTTTTATATTATGTTTAATTCAATTCAATTTAATATAAAATTAATAAGTCAAACTTAAATTAATTATTTTTATCTAAGTTTAAATTTTAAGAGATTAATGTAAACTTTTTAAAAATAATTTTATCTTAATTTAATGTATTAAAATATATAGTTTAAAATTTAAAAAAAAATTATATTTCCTTAAATTAAAAATTAAATCGATATCATTTTTACATACCCAATTTCACATTAAGCTCATTGGTGTTGCATTTGAGGAAAAGCTTCTGGTGTGATTCGATCAAACTCCTTCTCAAACTTATTTTTAGTGACACTTTGGTGATTTCTTGAGTTGTTCAATTGTCCCTTGCCAATCTAAGAGGATATCGAGAAGTTTTTAATTAAATTTATTTATTATTGAAAAGTTGTATTAAAAGGGTTTTTGATATTCTTAAGGTTCGATGAAAGATATTGGAAAAAATTATAGTGTTAAATTCTTTTTTTTTTCCTAAATTCTTATGAGAATGTTTAAAGAAATACTAAGATATAAACAACTAATACTCGTGTCCTTATAAATCCTTTTTTTAAAGTCATAGTCTTAGAAATCATTTTACACATAGACAATTAACACCAAACAACTAATTTTATCAAGTTTTATTAAATAAACTTCTGATGTTATCTGTTAGTCAAATCAGCTATATCAATTTACAGTTAACAAAATTGTTGATAGAACAAGTTAATAGCTAATGTAGTTTGCTGATTGTCAAACAGGTTCAATAAACTAATTAATTTTTAATAATAAAATTAGTAGAATAAACCAAAAAAAAAATCGAAAAAGATAGCTGGTTAGATTCAACCAAGTGAATATAGGAGAAAACATAAGAAGATATTTTAAGATCCCCTTCTCTCTCACACATCTTTCTCCTGTAATTATTGGAATAAGAGCAATGAGGGTAATTCCATATTTTATTCTATTGGATTGCCAACCTCAATGTGGATATTTGACGCTCACTCATCATCATTTCCTTTTCTTTCAATACATTCTACACAAACACACATATCCCCCCTAATTGGGGTAGCATTAGTTGTCATTAGTCTATAGACCATACGATCAAATTAATGTTCTTTTTTTTTAATGGTTTTGCAACAAATTGCCACATAGGACCTCTTTATGTACAGCCACCGGCTAAAGCTTCCATTTTGTCTCTTAACCCAAGACAAGTCTTGTATTCTCAATTAAGATGCTTTGGTGTTAGTCCCCTGTAACTCCTTTTGCACAGTTTTATCTGATGTGTAATTTGCACAGTTTTATCTTATATGTAATTGTTATGAATGATAAAATTATAACTGGTTGCTACATTAAGGGGAAAATAAGGTTTAACATACAATGCTGAATAAGATAGAAAAAATATTGTAAAAAGACATAAATAACAGTAAATTTATAACTCAACTTTACTCTTATCAGTTATCATCACAAGGTCCGGGGAATTTTACCATTACCGACTCGTGGAAGTCACTGTGGCTCAATGGAACAAAAGCCTTGTTTTGTTTTTGTCACCACCGCCCTTTTAAGTAAAATCCAATAAGCCCTTCAGTTTTGTCTCTTCGATCTCTCTGTCTTTCGTGGAAACACTATAAGCCTCGTTCTCCGTCTGTTGAAACCCAACCAAGCAAGCAATGCACTTGTTGGGATAATGGAACTCACCGATTCAACTGAGTTGCCAACAACTCGCTCTCCTCTCGTTATCGATCTCAACGAGATCCCTTCCTCCTCCACCTTCTCTCCCTCCACCGCCACTCGCCGCGACCGCGATTTCTCCGACCCCTCCACCGAGACCTCTGTCGGCGAGGACCGCGCGTTAGAGTGCAACGAGTGCGGGAAGCCGGTGGCGGATGGGCGATTGTTGTTGTGCGACGGTTGCGATAAGGGGTTTCACCTAGACTGCGCCGGAATTGGCCGCGGAACCCCGCCCAGGTTCGAGGAGTGGCTTTGCGGGAAGTGCGTGGGTGGTGGTAAGATTGAAAAGTGGCGTCTTGGTGTTCATAGTCGATTGGTTCTTGATATTAACGCCTCGCCGCCTAGCGACATCGATGGAGAGGGTGGCAATGCTGCGAAGGTTCTTGATTTCAGGTATTTCTTTGTGCGAGTAAATATTTGGTTTTGTCAGTGTGTGGGGTGGACTATCTAGTGGCAATGATTTTATTGAGTGTGTTAATTCGTGCTTAGTTGAAGGATTTGCTGTTAAGAGTTACATTGTGCTAAATTTCGTGCATAGCTTTCATTCTAGTGTTCAGTGTGGACAATATGTTCCCACAGCTTTTACGGTCATTGTTATTAAAACAGATTCATGATGGATCAGTGACATACATAGGGAGGGCAGTGTGTGTATTCATAGATTCTATTAGAATTAGAAGGGAAAGAAGAGAAAAGACAATTCTTCTTGGCAGGTGATAATATTGAGGAAGCATTCAATGCATGTTGTTGCTCATTGACGCAACCTTAGATAAGTATCAACATGAACTAGATTTGCCTTTTGTATTTATGAACTGCATCCTGCGCAATTATGCTTCCACAATGTGTTTGAACCTTTGTGTTTGAAGGCTAAATTGGGGTTTAGGAAATGTTCTGGGCTGAGAGTGCACGATTTGTGAGCAGATTTTGAGGATTTATTTCTGAGGTACAGTTGATAGAAGCGTGGTGGGGCCAGAATTGGTTTAACTTTAGGAAGTTTTAGGATTAATCTCAAAGCCCCAGTTGGAGGTATTCATAAAATTCATGCCTGAAAGGTATGCTGCACTCAGTGAAGCTCGACATGCGGAACTTAAAAATCTTAGGTCTAGTTTTGAATTTTATGTAGTTTATTGTCATCTTGATGACATGGCTTTTGGTTCAAAGTCTGAGGTTGTTAGTCATCTTGGGTTGGTACCTAATTGCAGTAAAATGGACACCGACGCTAGAGGTGATGGGTGTCCCTCTTTGCAGGAGAGTTTGCGTTTGCCTAAAAAAAGAAAGCCAAAAGGAATTCAGATTGCTAATGTGTACTCTGAAAGTAAAGAAAATTCAGTAAATGGCTATCATGGCGAGCTCTCATTCAGTGATCGAGGTACAGAAACTGTTGCTGCTGAATCTGGTAAAGTTGCAGAAGTTGATGCTGTCAGTGATTTTTCTAATTCTCACCAATCTCGTGTAAGTATGCTTCATTTTCATGCTTAACTTAGGCCTCAGGGATTTAGTCACAATTTTCTTTTTGATCTGTTGCTATGGTGTCATCTAGATAATTGAAATCATGCTTCTTATATTGTTGGGTGTTCTATGATTGATTCTTGTTATGATGCTTTATATTTCAGGAAGGACTTCCTGTACAGTTTGAAGATTTTTTTGTTCTTTCTTTGGGAAAAATTGATGTCAGACCTGCTTATCATAGTGCTAGCCTAATTTGGCCTATAGGTTATAGTTCCTGTTGGCATGACAAGGTTACTGGTTCTTTTTTCATTTGTAAAGTTTTGGATGGCGGTGATTCTGGACCTCTCTTCAGTATCAGTAGATTTCCATGTTCAGCTTTGCCAGTTCCTGAGGGTTCAACTGTCTTGTATAGGAAGGACGTTGACCAACTTCCATGTCAAAACAACAATAACTGCATGGTTTCACATAATAAGGATTTTGATAATGATGTCAGTGTTGAGGCTATTCTTGCTGATCCTTCTCCACCAACAGAATCTGATATTTTAAACTGCCTTTTGAATAGTTCAAATGGCATCTATAGTGGTCAGAGATCAGACTACTTGAGAAGTAGTAATATTCATGCAAGACCTGGAAGGCTTCAATCCAACAATTTGAGTTTGGGTGATGAGATTGGTGAGATAACAGTGGAAAACTGTTCATCTACTGCTGCATGGAAAATGGTTTCTGCAAACTTGATAAGTGCTTACTCTGAACTATGTAATCAGAGAGGTACAATCCAAATTTCCTGCAAGCATGTTGGTGATGAATGGAGGTCAACTGCATGGAATATGAAGGATGAAAAGAGTATGGCAAAATTGTCTCCACTGGCCAAATTCTGCAGTTCCCTTTGCTTATTTGAAATCCCGTCTGGGGATGAGCTTGAAACTTTAGTTGCCGCTTTGTCAAAATGGCTGGATGAGGATAGATTTGGGTTGGATACAGAGTTTGTGCAGGAAATGATAGAACAACTCCCTGGTGTTGAGTCTTGTTCACGATATCAATTTCTCCTTAACAGAGGTTACTCATGTACTCCATTGACAGTTGCTAGTGGGCAATTAATGACTAAAAGAAAGAGACATATGGAGTCAGATGAGTCATGTAGAAAGTCCAAAAGTCCCAGGTTGGTTGAAGAACATGAGATGGGTGATCTTGATCCTCCTCCAGGGACGCCATTATGCTCCAGGCTTCCTCCTGTCCTTGTTGGTGACTTATATCAGGTATTTGAATTGAAATCTCCATATTGAAACCAGAAAAAGGGTATTTTGCACGTTGTCTGATAAAATTGGTTGCTGGAGCTGCAGACCTTAAACTTGTTGTCTTGTATGCAGGTATGGGAGTTATTGAGGCGCTTCCATCAAATTCTGGGTTTGAAAGAATCTTTCACAATGAAGGAACTTGAGGAAGCACTTAGCAACCCATGCTATGATGTCTCCAATCTTATTAAGAATTCCGAAGGGAAAAGTAATGCAAGTGAAGTCTTAGATTTATGTAGAGGTGATAAAGGAAGTCAACAAGACTCATCTTCACTTGATGAATTTTGCATGGCATGTAATGGAGATAATTTACATGCCTTGGTACCTGTTGATTCAAGGAAGACAAAGGAGTCCACTCAAAATGGCTATTACTCTAGTACAGCTCTAACTAAGGCTCATAGCTCCCTGCTAGGTGTGGTAATAAGTGAGCTTCAATGGAAGGTTGCTGCGCTGGTGGATCCAAATTTTGATTCTGGAGAATGGAAAGCAAGAAGGGGGAGAAGGAAAGATTCAGATAGTTCAATCCCTATTAGAAGTAAACTGAATATGCTACCCATTAACGATTTGACTTGGCAAGAGTTAGCACGGAGATACATGTTGGCTGTATTATCCATGGATTGTAACACTGACTCTAGTGAGATTACAGCTCGAGAAAGTGGTAAAGTGTTTCGCTGCTTACAAGGTGATGGAGGGGTTCTTTGTGGAGCACTTACTGGAGTTGCTGGGATGGAAGCAGATGCACTTGTAAGATTAGCTTTTGTTCCTTCTATAGTGAAATTCAAGATAAATCTTGGACAAAATTGTCAAATGAAGCAATTTTTGAATCTTTTATTCATGTGACTTATCTTTTTATAATGCTCTGTTTCCCTTTGTCAACTTGCTGGGTTCACATCTATGTTTTCTCTTAAGATTTAGATTTTTTCCAGCATGCCTGTGATGTCAGTTACTTCATATGCGTATTTGTATTCCACTAAATATTTACTTTTTTTTTCTAGTTGTAAGAAAAGCATGCTGTAGTGTCATAATTTCAACTAACATATGAAAGTTGATGTTCAGTTGCTTGCAGATGCAAAGAAGAAGAATTTTGGTTGTTTAACCAGAGAAAAAGATGTTATCACCATAGAAGAAGAAGTGAATGATGCAAATGCTGCTTCTGAAACGACTGATGGGGATGATGGTGGCATCCCAGAGTGGGCGAAGGTTCTGCAACCTGTTAAAAAGCTTCCTACTAATGTGGGCACCAGAATTAGAAGGTGTGTATATGATGCTCTGGAGAAATCTCCACCAGAATGGGCAAAGAAAAGACTAGAGCATTCAATAAGTAAGGAGGTCTACAAAGGCAATGCATCAGGACCTACAAAGGTGCAGCTTTTTTATTCTTATTCTTAGGAAACGACATTATGGATGCTTATTTGTTTTCACTTTATATGACTAATGATGTTGTTAATTGTGCTTTTGAACTTTACTTTCATGTTACTTTTTGGAAATTCTGTTGTTGGACTCTAGTTCTCTCCACAAAGTTATTATGGTATTGTTAGAAGTGGTTTTTGACATTAATGGCCCCTGCTAAATTGCTTCAATACTATATGAAAGTAGAGATAAAGAGGAGAGGAGAAAAGACTATACACATTGATTTAACATGTTGACTATAAATATGTGCAGACATGCAAAGGCTATTGAAGGTCTTGAGATATATTATTTATTCCCATCTATTTATAATAGTTGGATAGTGATACAATATTTCTGAACAATATTTAAACAATTCGTTGATGGGATACATAAATATTCACTATTGGATACATGATGCTCTTATACTAAATTCAAATTTCTATAATCTTCAATGGCCCCTAATGGCAATTAGGGAATTTTTGTCAAAAGGACCAAAGACAATGTGCATAATGGGGAACCTTGAAACGCTTAAGTGAACTATCTTTTATTACTGACATTTTTCCTTCTGGTGTAAAGGTGTTTGAGACAATATCTTCTCTTGGAAACATTTTCAATAAATTTGAAGTGTCCAATACACCATTTTGAACTTGATTTATGATAATATTTGTTGAACTTTCTTTGAATTTCACATTTACAATAAGTTATATGTACTCTTGATCCTGAATTGAGTACTAATTGTTGATTGAACACAGAAAGCTGTTCTTTCAGTTCTAGCAGATTTACCGAAGGAAGCATTGGCAGAGAAGTCGGCTAGGAAAGTCAAAAGGAAGATTGTTATACCTGTATCTGACACTGTAATGAAGAAATGTCGTATTGTCCTACGTCGTGCTGCCGCTGCTGATGATACCAAAGTTTTCTGCACATTGTTGGGAGGAAATCTGCTTCATTCTGGTGACAATGATGATGAGGGACTTCTTGGTTCTCCAGCCATGGTTTCTCGTCCTCTGGATTTTAGAACTATTGATTTGAGATTAGCGGTTGGAGCTTATGGCGGCTCTTATGAATCTTTTCTGGAGGACGTTCGAGAGGTTTGTGCCTAAGCAAATTCTAATGCATGTTGAACAAAGACAGTTTTCAATCCCCACCTTTAGAATTTTGACTTTGGTTCTTTTTGAAATTTGGCTTTATTGATTGACAGTTTGGATGAGTATTGATAAGTTAGGATTTGTAGCAGCTTTCATGCTGGTTCAGCAAAACCTTTCTTTTTTGTTTGGCATTTGTAGAACATCTGTTAGCTCAGCCTCCTGGAGGAACTTCTTTTTGCAAGAAATTGCGCAAAATTCACCTCATGATTGGATGATTGCTAGCTTCATGATTTACATATTAATCTGGACAAGTTATGTTAACCTTCAAATAATGACTCTTAAATACTTTTTAATTTCTTTCTACCATACTATTGGATCTTTTCACATTTTCTCAAGCCATAGCTGGATTAATAATGGGAATATTAAAGTGTTTTTATGTTTTATTTTAGGTAGTTATACCCATATATTATATCTCACAATCTAGCTTTGCAGTTATGGAAAATTGTGCAAATCGCATTCGGGGATCAGCCTGATTTGGTTGAATTGGCCACTAGACTAGCCCACAATTTCGAGTCATTGTATGAGGAGGAGGTAAAAGCCAATTCTCTTTATGCAGATTGTCAAACTATTTAGCTTGTTAAAACTAATGGAATTATAGTGTGTTATACATCAAAATCTTTTTCTTCATTAGCTTTATCAGATTCTTTCTTTCTTTTCTTTCCATTTTCTGCTTCATTTTCGTAATTCAAGTGCATGAATATTCCAGCACCTCAAGAGATGTGATATAAATGTGATCCTATACAGTTATCTGAAATCTAACATTAGTTTATGGTCATTCTTCTATCTACATGCTCAGTTTGGGCAAGGAAGGGATATATGCAACTTGCTACATACTTTTAGGATTAAAAGATAACTTGGGTTTATATGGAAAAAAATGATAGATGAAAAGATGGTCATATAGCTTTGAGAAAAATACTCTATGCAATATTTCAAAGTTGATTTCTGGAAGAAAGATGATATAAGTAACCATTGGATAGCTCTTTCTCGAGGTGGAAAAAGTTCTAAAAGATTGCTAAAGTTTATAAAAGAAAGGGGCATATTCCTGTATCTGTTTTTCTAATCAGATGGTTCTTTGATCCTTTTTGCTGTTTTCTTACTATGCTGCGTAGCTTGCTTATTTCACATAATGTTTCTTCTTTAGCTATTAATTGAATTTAATATTCCTGAAATGTAGGTGGGCACACTTCTCCAGAAATTTGAAGGGTATGCTAAATTGGATTACATGAATGAAGAAACAAAGAAGGAATTAGATAATATTCTTATTTCCATGAATGAGATCCCAAAAGCTCCTTGGGATGAAGGGGTTTGCAAAGTTTGTGGTGTTGATAAGGATGATGATAGTGTTCTCCTTTGTGACACTTGTGATGCTGAGTATCATACTTATTGCTTGAATCCTCCACTTGCAAGGATTCCTGAAGGGAATTGGTATTGCCCATCTTGTGTTGGTTTCCATATGGTTCAAGAGGTGTCCGGAAACACTCGGGTCATTGGTAAAGGGCACTGTAAAAAGTACAAGGGGGACTTTAACAATAAATATTTGAAAACTCTCAACCATTTAGCTGTTGCAATGGAAGAAAAAGACTACTGGGAGTTGGGTGTAGATGAGGTTTGTTTATGGACCCAAATGTTACTTCTGTAATATATTTTGCATGTAAGTGTGCCAGTTGCTCTTTCTGGAGTTGGAGTCAGTTTTTAAGTGTGCTAGTTGCTCTTTCTGGAGTTGGAGTCAGTTTTTCATATGCAAAAGCCATAGAAACCTTGTGATGTAGAACATACACAAATAGGCTTTCTTTTCTTCTCCCGCTGATACCAAAAATAGTTACTGCAAAACTAATGCTCTTGAATTTTATCAGAGTAAATAGGTTTTGCTCCTAACTTGTGTGGGATTTCTCGCTGAATGATTTTTTGTTGGAATATTGTAGGCGATTTTTTCTTCTATCAGATAACATTGAGTATGCTGGATATTAACGAATTCTTTTCTCTAAGCTTAAAAGATAGAACATTGGAAGAATGATTGGATTTTTGAGAGAGAAAATCTTTGTCTATGATAAGTGCATTTTTCTGGTTTGAAGTGTGAATATTTGCACGTGTGCTTTTTAATGAGGCTACATTTACAATTCCATGGCTTCTTGGCTCAGCGTCTTGAGTGGATTTTATGAGAATTTAACATTCAAGAAATGATACGTTATTTGTATCTTTGTTTATGGTTGGTTGTTGGTTGACTTCCAGTTTGTTGTTTTCTAGTTCTTAAATTGTTTTTATAGGTCGATATAGATCTTATAGTGTTGATACTTGTCATTTGCCTAATCAGATGCCATTTGTTGTGAATGCAGAGACTTTTCCTGCTTAAGTTTCTGTGTGATGAATTACTTAGTACCACCCTTATTCATCAACACCTTGAGCAGTGTGCAGAAACCACTGCTGAATTGCAGCAAAAAATGCGATCACTGGTAACAGAGTGGAGAAGTTTGAAGTCAAGGGAGGAGTTCCTTGTGTCAAGAGCTGCAAAGAAGGACATTCTTGCGGTTGTTGACTTACCTCTAAAGGAAGGGCTTACTTCTGCGACCTCAAACCAGGGTAAGGGAGTAGGACAACTACCAAATATGAACGGTGGAGACCACTGTAGTACCTTCTCTGTTGATTCACCAGCAGTAGGTTGTGAGAAAGATGGAAAAGGCATTGATGGCATTAACAGAAAGACTTCTGGTATCAATTCTGACAATAATAGTTGCTGCAACAATCAAACTTTAGATGGCATGGATGGTGGAAGTGAAGATGGAGGTATGCATGCTACTGATGATAATAAGATATCTTTGCTTGAAAATGGCAACACTGGTGGACAAAATCATTTGCATCAAGTGACCAAGGAAACCTCTGAAATTCAAGTTCGGGCTAAATTGCAAGGGTACATCAGTGTGAATGATTCTACTTCCCGACAATCTTCAGACAACCAAGGATTTTACCCAACTTCAGAAAACATTCATGTAGCTCAGCCTGGCTCTCCTGCACCTGTGAATGAGTATCAAGCGCCCTATCTTGAGTTAAGCAGTCTCAAAAATGATATCCTTTGTTTGCAGAATACAATCTTGAGAATAGAAGCGCAGCTTGAGAAACAATCACTGCGCAGGGAATTTCTTGGTACTGATTCTAGAGGCCGTTTGTACTGGGCTTCATCAACATTAGACATGCTTCCTCGAGTAATTGTTGATGGGAGTTTGACATTGCAGCATAGAGAGAAATCAGACGAAAAAGACGTGCTGGAAAATGGCCACATCAATTCAATGGCTAACTGTATCGAATGGGTTTGTTATGAAACTGATGCAGAAATTAAAGAACTTATTGATTGGTTGAATGATGAGGACCAAAAAGAGAGGCAGCTTAAAGAGTCAATTTGGCTGTGGATGAAGCTAAGATTCCAAGGAAGACAAGAAGGTAGAAATCAATTTCATGAAGAGCATCAAAGAACTTTGTCAACCGCCTCAATTGATGATAAAATCACTTCTAATTGCCTAGTTAGCAAAGCTGCTATACATCTTGAGAAGAAGTATGGTGCTTTCATAGAGTTAGGCACAAAGGACACAGTGAAGAGGCGAGCGAAGAAGGCAAGATTGACTGGCGAAAACAAAATGTGGCGCTGTGATTGCTTAGAGCCCATTTTGCCTTCCAGGCACCACTGCGCTTCTTGTCATAGAACTTTTACTTATGAAGCTGAGTTTGAGGACCATAATAATGATAGGTGCAATGTAGTTCCTCCCGTTCCTGAAAAGAATGAAGAGAGAATTGATTTCTTCAAAGCAAAGGGTAATAAAAAGTCAATGATCACTAAGGAAAATTGTAATAGTGAAAATAGGATGCCTGAAACCTCGATTGGTGGTCTGTCTGAGCTCAGGTCAAAGTTGATTCAGTTTCAAGACACAGATGCTGTATGCCCCTTTGACTTGAAAGAAATCACCTCCAAGTTTGTGACAGAAAATTCTATTAAGGAATTGGTAAAGGAAGTAGGTCTTATCGGTTCAAATGGGATTCTATCATTTGTTAGGGCTGTGCCTCCTTACCTCAGTGACTCTATGTTAACTATGGTTTCATCTCATAAAGATTTAAGCATTCAAGATGACGAGTTCAATGTTGATGACAAGCCAGCCAAGCATAATTCACTCAATCAGTTTGCACCAAATAGCTCTTTTGGACAGACTGCCCCAGATGAAATTCATGAAGTGCTAAAATCTGGCAAACCACATTTGGGATTGCTAGAACGAAGAGATTTAAAGTCTTATGTAGATAAAAGTGTCCTTCAGGTTGAGCCTGGTTGCTGTTGTGTTGTCCCCAAGTCCTCATTGAGGCCATTGATTGGTAAAGGTTCAGTTATTTTAAGGCAACTAAAGGTCAATCTGCTTGACATGGAAGCTGCACTGCCTGAAGAAGCCTTGAGATCATCAAGGTCTGATTTGGAAAAGAGATTGGCCTGGCGATCACATGTTAAATTTGCGGAGTCAATTTATGAGGTTAGCTTTATTATTTGTAGCAACATGTTTTTTGGTTTTCTTTTCAAAATGAGTTCTGTTTTGATTGCATCCTCCTAAAGAATAGCTTGTTCTTTCAGATGGTTCAAGCAACAATTATATTGGAGGATATGATTAAGATGGAGTTTCTGCGGAATGAGTGGTGGTATTGGTCATCACTCTCTGCTGCTGCCAGAACTTCCACTATTACGTCTCTTGCCCTACGGATATATTCCCTTGATGCTGCTATTCTGTATGATAGGATGTTAAACTCAAATGTAGGCAACAGTTTGAAACCCAGCAGTTTGGTGGACCAGAAGTCGTTACATAGTTCCATTCCTGTGGACGAATTCAAACAAAACAGGAAGTCTAATAAGAAGACTTAGAAGAGGCAGGAGTCAGAAGTTTCATTATTCAAAAAGGTTCCTGAAGTTTTGAGGAAAAGGGAATCTGGTTGCGTTCCTTGGAAGGACAACAGGTTGGTCTTGTGGTGGTCGCGGGTGATCGGTAAATGTGGCCTCTTAGATTTGTGTAAACTGCCTTGCTCGATTGCTTGAAAACAAGAAGCCTTTGGTATACCTGCAACAGATGCCATTGATCCTGTAAATTCATGGGTGGGACGCTCATGTGCTAACTCTGGTGACTGATCGTGAAGTGAGTTCTTCTATACGAAGCACGGGCACGGGTAGATTATAGAAGAATTAGATATTGACTTTTTTGTATTTATTCCTACTGAAGGCTTCAGTTGGTTGCTTGGCGACGGCTATGGAATTGAAAGATACTCTTACATAAAGGCTCGAACTGTATACATGAACAAATAGATGTAGAAGTCGGGAATGAAAAAGAAAGCAAACCCAAAAAAATGGAAGAAGTGTAGCCTTAGTAATATTTCATTCAATTTGTAAAACTGTTTTGCGGCTCTTTCATTAGTGTCATAATCGGCAAAAGAAATCCCATGTGTTTTGGATTGATTGATTCTTGTGTTGGCTTTCACTTGCCACAAGCAGAAAGGTTTGTAGTTTTGCATGTTCTCAACCAATTTCTTGTGATCAGTCCCCAGGGTTTTGGGTGGAAGATGACGCCTCTGCTTCAATTCCATAGGAGAAAGTAGACGATTTGGTGAGTTCTGAATAAATGTTAATATGATTAGGTTAAAATAAATCCCTTTTAATGTGAGACATATTGGTTACCTGCTTCTGAAGTGACAAGTATCCTCTGGCACAAACCTTTTAATCCCACAACTTTACAATCCATCATCTTCTGCAATTCGGTTGCTTAAATTGGAAACTATGCCCAATAGAAACTTTTGGAAATCCACTGCATGTACGTACACAGCCTCGGATGCCATACGATTACTCTTCTTGTGAGGTCTGGTTTAGATTGGGTTCCATGTCGTCCTTCTTGATAACGATCGTGACTTTCACGTTACATTTATGCCAAGAAACTTTTCGAGTAGAGATTTGATGTGGGTGGTGAAAAATCGAGAAGTAAAAAGAAGATAAAAGAAATAACAAGGAAGTGGAGGAGTGGGGATTGTTATTATTCTGCAACGTTGGAAGTGAAAGAGGAGCTGTTGGAAACCCTAATTTCGTGTCTACATCCTCACAGACGGCATGGTGGATGCTCCTAAAACACTTCTTTTCCGATGAAAAAGAAGACATTTTTGGATTGTAATTATGACTTTAGGCGTAGGTCACTTGCATGGATTCACTTAGTTTGGTTGAAATTGTGAAAGTTAAATAACGATTTTTTTTACCACAAAAGAAAAAAAAAGATTATTTAGCTACAAAGTACTTTTTTAGTATATATAATTTTTTTGACAGTTAAAATATAATTTTTTAAGAAATTTAAATTTGTAATTTCTAAAAAAAGTACTTTTTTATGTAAATTTTTCGAATCGATTAATGAACTTATTTTAGTCCTTTTTATCCATATATTTTTTACATAATTTCTACAATATTTACAAATATATCTTCACGTTTATTTTGATATTATATAATATTATTTTATTTTTAAATATATTTTAATATTTAATTAATATTAATTTTTATTATGTTGTAATTCATATAAAAGATTTGGTTATATATATTTCTATTTATGTTTTATACGTTCTAATTATATCTTAAACTACTTCTTTTCCTTAAAAAAGAAGAAGACATGTTTGGATTATAATTATGACTTTAGGCTTAGGTCACTTGCATGGATCCACTTGGTCTTTCTCTTTTGTTTTCATTTTTTCAATACACAATTCCCAAATAGCATTTAATTGGCAAGACAAGTAACATACACATTCTAGGTTCTTGTTAATGTACATCTCCTTGCGATGTCGATCACCACACCCACCATGGTTCCACCTCCTCATGTGCTTGCTGTTCTGCTGATGCGGCGGCGAACACTTCTGATAAATAATTTCGGCCATTGTCACTTCCGTCTTCTACCTCAGATTGGACACTATCAACCAGAACACCATGTCCAGCATAATTGTCATCATTTTGAAAGTATGAGTCCCCACTGTCCACAAATTGTGGACCGCCCTCATCCACCACTGCACTGCCACTACTTCCCGAGCTCAGACGGTCCTCTACCTTCGTGTTGAGTTGAATTGTGGACAGGTAGGACATATCCGCTAGGAGAGACAACTCTAACCTCTGGCCTGCTATTGGTGTCATGCTTACGTCTTTGGCCTGAAGCTTCTCAGTTAAAGAAACCACCTGGAGAAAAGTGTTACATATTTAAAAACTTGGTGAAAACTGAAATTCATAACTTAAGCTTTAATGCATAACTAAGAATGAGTCAATTTATAAAGCATATTTCTTGTGAAGGTCGCTGTGGTATATTCCTCTTTTCTCTCCATTTAATAAAACGACTGTCTTTTTCAACCAAAGGTGCGATATGCTATTTTGTATGACACATGTTTGTCTATGTAAGATCGAGTATCATTTACCTTAGCCCCCACTACCTACGTGGGTGTCTTATTTTTAAAGGCATATCGAGTTTCGATAAGAAAATACACATCAAGGTACCAGTATACAGATTTTAAAGATTTTTTAATTGTAACAGTCAATCGTCTTTCTATTCTCCACTGATTGGTTGGTGGTGCGTAGCTATGAAGTTTCGACTACTTTCCATAGTATGCAACTTTCCAAGAACAATATGGGTTGTTTTCATATACTCAAAAGCCATGAAAAAGACCTACTCTTTGGTGAAAATGATTACAACTGAACTAATTTGTGTATTCATTCAAGTATACCTCATATTTAAGCCTCTTAGTTTTCTTGACAAGAGAGTCATGATTAGAGTGAAGTGAATCATAAGAAGCTTTAAGAAGATCATATTCTTTTTCAAGTTGTTTTGTCTTCCATCGGACCCTTCTGTTCTGGAACCACACAACCACTTGCCTACGCTGCAGTCCTAGCTTCTTAGCCAACTGGGTCTTTCTCTCTGGCTCCAGTTTGTTCTTTGTCTCAAAACTCTTCTCCAGCAGATGAACCTTTTTGAAAAGCACTAAGTCTCATTTATCAGTCACTACACATATATTCTAAAAAAGGAATATTTGATCAATCTACAGATCTGTCTAGCTCTTGAGGGCACAGACGAGGTAGAAAGATTCCAACTTTTAATTTGCTAGATTGACTGGCATGCAAACCAAAAAGAACAAAAATCCCATGTTTGGAATTTAATATATTCTCATTCTATCTTCCGTTTTTCTTGTTCTAGTTCATCACGTACAAAGCAAAAATAAGTTTATCATGTCAACATATTTTAATTCTTCAAGGAACCAACCAGGAAACTTGCTTTTACTGGAAAATGGAAGATAACTGGATCCCAAAATGGCTGGCATAGATTTACACGAGCTTGTTTATTGACATGTGCTAAGCTTGACAAGGAATATCATTCATTTTACTTATTAAGCATATGTTGACTATGGGAGGTGAAACCTGAACCACCAAGAGACTGAACTGACCTGGTTAGGGGTGAGGCGGCGCTTCTTCTCTGGCAACTGCTTGTTGCAATATTCTTCATCAAAAATGTCATCAGACGAGCTGAAAAAGGGTCTTTGCTTGGATGTATCCTCCATATTCATCATTGATCTTGGACCTTCAGCATCAATACATACAGAAGAAAACCATTTGGTAACACTAGGTTAGTTTTTGTGTCAGAAATTGAAGCTCTTAAGCAATAAAAGAAAAATGGAAGTTCTGCATATTGAATGATTTCAGAAAAGAAGAATTAAATTGAGCTAAAATATCACCAAACAACTTTAGATAAACAAATTTTAAGAATTTTAAATTCAAACAAAAGTTAAATCCAACAAGAAGATTTGCAATTCTGTAACTCTATATTCTGTAAGAAAACAAAAGAGAAAGGTGGTAGCAATTTTATAGCTATATCCAATAACCAAAAAAATTACAAATTTTAGTGAACGACTAGAATAGCAGACAAAGAAAATTAAAGGACAAGAAGATACTAATTACCTCGGAAAAGAGGATCGCCATGCCCGAGGAAAAACATGTTTCCCTAAGAAGAGGGGTCAAAAAAAAGGCGTTCGGACTCCATATCCGCTGTTTTTGTATGTCCAACAAATTATTAAATATTTTGTATTATGTCAGATCCTTGTTTTGTGGTCAAAATTCCACCGGTGAGGAAAAATTAGAAAAGCATGAGCTTTTGGCTAAAGAAACTGGTACTCCACAGCATCCTTGCCAGAGCCTCCAGTGGACAGATGCAAAATCCCATCAGTCCACCAGTGAACGGTGAAGGTGGTTGTTTTGGTTTTGGGAATAGAGAAACAATTCAAAAAGGGTATGGAAACTAGATCAACAAAACGACCACACCACCATAAAAACCGATTGTATCAAAAGAAGAAAATGGAGACCCAACAAGCGTAATTCCAAATTCCGGCGAGGATAAGCAAGAAATGAGGCAGATACGCTTGAAAGCGTCACCTTCTAGGTGTTTTTTTTGCGAGTAAAGTTTTTGAGTAGAGTTAAGCTGGTAGGGTTTTATGGAAGTGGAATGACGAAAATTTCGTTAAAAAGTGGGAGTATTACGGTCATTCGATTGCATGTTGGGCTTTAATATGAAAGGAATTTGGAGCGTTGGATTAGGAAGACGAAGAGAAGTGGTTCCATGCTTTTTGATCGGAGGATTGGATTAGGACAAGTACGTATGTTGGGAATTAGGTCTAAGCAAATATATCCTCACGTGTGTTGGCGCCAAAAGTTTGTAATGATCAGAGGATTGGATTAGGACAAGTACGTATGTTGGGAATTAGGTCTAAGCAAATATATCCTCACGTGTGTTGGCCGCCAAAAGTTTGTAATGCTATCATCAGCGATTAAAAAAAAAGGCAGTGAAAATAAAAAACAAGAATATTTTTTAGGAGCATGAAATGTCTATGGTCTTGCTGTATTCTTTTCTGCTAGGCTCACTTGATATAATGGAAACAACCCATCATTGCTCTTCAATTCCTTCTTTCACTCGCCAGAACAATCTTTTCCTTACTGTGTCTGATGTGATAGAATTACTAACTTGAGAGCTCCTATGTAGATTTCATACATATATACATTGTTAACATGAACCTATGGTTTCTAACTTTATTATCCATTAAAGTTATAACATTTAATAGTTATTATAACTTTAACGTTTCTCTTATTTTAATATCTCCTAATGCCTCTTGTCTTTGTTTTTCCTATAAAAACTCCCTCACTTCTACTCTTTAACTCACTCCTACCACTACACAAATTCTGATTCTCTCTAACCAAGACACATCTTCCAAAAGACATCTTTACGCATATATCTTTTTTGTTTTGTCTATTTAATTTGCTTTTTTCTGTTTTATTTATTCTTGGAGATAGTTTTTACTCTACCCTTTGGAGGTGGAGAAGACGTTAACTTTGAGGTCGAATCCTATTGTCCTGTTGCATTGTACAAGAAAAATTTTCAACTTAGGATAGTAATTTTTCATAACGCCTTACATTTTAGATAAACCATTCCAATTTAGTTATTATTGCTATTTTTGTTTACAATCTAAGTCGAAAGCTCTTTCGTTGCTACTGTTTATTGGAAATTATTGCGATTTTGTTGGTGCGTATTTATTTTGGTATAAGTCAGAATACAGTATTGTTTTCTTCATATTGTTAATTATTTCATGTGAGATATTTATGCTTTTGGATTTAAAATGTCGTTCGCAAATGAGGCCAATATAGGTTTTGCACTGATTGCTCCCCACACAGGTTCAGCCCTATCACTGTAGCCCTGAAAATTATACCTGACCTAACTAAATTAGAGTCTCTAGATAGGAGAAATTTTAAATGATGGTATGAGAAAATTATGTTTTACTTTCAACAATAAGAAATCGATTATGTACAGTTTCAAGAGATCTATAGTGATAATACAGACCCTAAGACTACTAAGGATAACCGTACCATTAGGGGAGTGTTACTCAATCATATGATTAACCCTCTGTTTGACATTTACTACAAGTAAAAAATTACTAAGAAAATTTGGGACCCTTTTGAAGTGAAATTGGATGGATGATGCTGGTACTCAGAAATATACAGTTGCTAGGTGGTTAAAATTTACCATTGTTGATAATAAGCCTATTGTTGACCAACTACATGAGTATGAAAATCTAGTTGCTAAAATCCTTGTTGAGGGCATGAACATCTGTGAGTTGTTTCAAACTAATGCCCTTATTGAGAAACTACATGCCTCATAGAATGAGTATAAAAACTAGTTGAGGCACAAAAAGAAAGACTTGAAGTTTCAGGAATTGATAGGACATACAAAGATTGAGGATGTCATTTGTGCACAAGATAAGACCAAAACTTATCCTTGTTCCTAGAAATGCTAATAACTTTAAGAAGAGTGGTGGATAAAACAAGTCTTTCAACAACAAGCAGGGCCAGTTTAAGGATAAAAAGATTGATGGTGACTGTTGGTGGTACCATAAGCTAGGCTATCCTGCTGCCAATTGTCAAGCTATAATCAACTATGAGAAGAAACGCCAAGGACAAAACTACAATAATTCGGGAAAGGAAACTAGACAGGGTACCAATGGGGTAACCAGACGAGTTTTGGGAAGCCTCAAGCTAATATGTTGAACCTGGCGATGATGAGGAGATCATTAATGCTATGGTGTCCGAAGTCAACCTTGCTGAAAATTTAGTTGAGTGGATCATTGACACAAGAGTCACACGCCATATATGCACCAACAAAGGCATGTTTAAGGAGTTGAATGATGTTGTTGATGGTGAATTCATATACATGCGCAACTCTAGTAGAGTTTTTGTCTAAGGAGTTGACAAATTCTCAAACTCACTCACTTTTGGAAAAGTGTTGGAATTAGAAAATATTTTGTTTGTTCCTGATGTACGTAGAAACTTAATTTCTAGTGCATTGCTTAACAAAGCCAGTGTTGATCTGACCTTTGATTCTGATAAGCTAGTTCTAACTAAGAATGAGAACTTTGTTGGAAAAGGGTTTTGCAATGGGGGCTTGTTTATACTTGACATTGAAATAAATGCATCTACTTCTTCTACTTATACTATTGAGTCTTTAGACCTATGACACTTTAGACTTGAGCTTGTGAATGTGAGGTATATTAATAGGATGCAAAGTTTAAACTTGTTATCTAACCAGATCACTAATGAAATGAAAAAAATGTCAAATTTGTGTTAAGGCTAAACACTTTAAGAAACCTTTTAAATCAATGATCGAGAGAGAGTCACAATTGTTAGACTTGGTGCACATAGATTTAGGTGAGTCTAAGACTTTGTATGAGTAAAGGAGGCATAAGATATTATAGTACCTTTATGGATGATTGTTCTAAATTTACTAAGATTTACTTATTGAAAAATAAAAGTGAAGCAGAGGAAATATTTATGAAATACAAAGTTGAGGTTGAGAACCAATTGGAAAGGAAAATTAAGAGATTAAGGTCTGATCGAGGTGGTGAGTATAGTATTGATTTCCTTGCTAATTTTTGTAAAAATTTGGTATTATTTATAAGCTTTCAGCACCTTATACACATGAACAAAATGGAATAGCTCAGAGAAAAAATCGAACACTTAAGGACATGATGAATGCAA
>JANITW010000008.1:14031436-14054477 GCA_027564335.1 Erythroxylum williamsii | reverse complement strand
TTCTTTTACCTTTTTATATTATAAACAAAGCCCCTCATAAGAAACTAGATCAAAACTTTATAAAATTTGGAAAGGTTATCTACCTAACTTGCATTTTTTGAAAGGTGGGGGTGTCTTGCTAAAGTTGCTCTACCTAAATATAAGAGGAAGAAAATTGGGCCTAAGACCATTGATTCAACTTTTGTGGGATATGCCTCTAATAGTGCTACCTATAGATTTATGGTTAAAGAAGAGGGGTCTAAAACTTATGGATCAATTATGGAGTCAAAAGATGTAGTGTTCTTTGAGAATATATTTCCTATAAAAGTGAGTATGCAAGTCTTTAGAGAATTTGTCCCTAGTTCTTCTACCAATGATGATATAGAGGAAGAAGAAATTGTTGAAAGAGCTAGGGTACCACTAGTTTTGTTATGACTTTATTACTTCTTTTGTGGTGACAAAACCTAAGGAGATATATGATGTTTTTGTGGTGACTTATATTATTAAGGAAGATCCTAAAACTTATGAGGAAGCAATGAGATCTGTGGATGCTACATTTTGAAAGGAAGCCATAGATAGTAAATTAGAGTCAGTCATGCTTAATAAAACTTGGGTTTTAGTTGATCTACCTCGAGGGTGTAAGCTTTTAGAGTGTAGTAGATTTTCAAAAGAAATTGAGACCTGAAGGAATCATTGAGAGGTTTAAGGCAAGACTTGTGATTAAGGGCTTTAAGCAAAAAGAAGGATTGGACTTTTTTGTCACTTACTCTCTTATTACTAAAATTACATCTATAAGGATATTGTTTGCTATTGCCTAAGTATTTAAATTTCATGTGTACCAAATGTATGTCAAGACAACTTTCTTGAATGATGATCTTGATGAGAAAATTTACATGGTCCAACCCGAAGGGTTTAAAGTGCATGGTTAAAAGCAAAAGGTGTGTAAGTTTGTTAAGTCTTTGTATGAACTTAAACAAACTCCCAAATGGTGGCATGAGAAATTTGAAAGTCAGATTTTCAAATATGGTTTCACCTCTTGTGATGCTGATTCTTATATTTATATGAAATCTGATGACAATGGTTGTGTGATCATAACTCTTTATGTAGATGATATTCTTAACTTTGATACTATCTTATCTGTCATTGATACTACTAAGAGTTTGCTAAAGTCATCCTTTGATAAGGAAGATCTTGGATCTATGGACTTTATTTTGAGAATCAACGTTGATAGGACTTATTCTAGTCTTAGGTTGAATCAAACTCATTATGTTGAGAAAATTTGAAAAAGTTTGGTTACTATGATGTTGATCTAATCAAGACTCCTTATGACACTAGTGTTGCTTTAAAGAAAAAATCTGGGTGATAGTGTAAATCAAGCTGAGTATGCTAAAATTCTTGGTAGTGTGATGTTCTTAATGAACTATTCTCATCCTAATATTGCATACTGCTTGAGTAAACTTAGTAGGTATACTCATAATCCTCGTCAAGAGCATTGGAATGTATTAATTATTTGTTGAGATATTATGCATTATGGATTATTTTTTGGTGATCATCCTCATGTATTTGAGGGGTATTCTGATGCTAACTGGATTACGGTGAGCGATGTTATACACTCTACCAGTGGTTATATTTTTAACTTAGCATGAGCTACATTGTCTTAGAAATCATCCACGCAAACATGTATTGCGAGATCAACAATGGAGGTTGAGTTTATGGCTTTAGAATTGGTAAAGTGGGAAGTTGAGTGGCTAAGGAATCTTTTAGCAGATATCCCACTTTGCGAAAAACCAATTCCTTCTGTGTTCCTTTATTGTGACTCGCAGGCTGCATTCATATTGCCAAGAACAAGGCATATAATGATAAAAGTAGACATATCATATTGAGACATAAAATCATCTGTACTTTAATTAGATATGGTGTAATTTCTTTAGACTATGTTAAGTCAGAGAGAAACTTAATGGATCCGTTTACAAAAGTTTTGAGTAGAAAACTAGTTTCAGAGCATGCTAAAGGATGAGGTTAAGCCCAATTGTGTAGTAACCTTATGATGGATACCCGACTTGGAAAACCAAGCTCAATGGGACAAACGAAGTTATGTGGTGATTACTTGTACTTTGTTTGTGGAACAATACTGAGATATATTCAGTTGTTGAATTGTGTCCCTAACATGACTTTACTTTATTTGATGAAGTTAGATTGTTTAATCCTTAATGAGTTTCATATTCCAAGTTTGGGCGGTGTGAGCAATACACACTTGATAGACTTACCTACGTGATTTTAGGGGGCTAGCTACCCTCCTATGAGAGTATTTGGGTTATCTCTGTAGAGCGATTATGAGACAAGGGTATTTTGAGGCTGTTATTTCTCTAGCAGGTTCTGTCTTTGATTTTCTTGGACAACAGGTTCAAAACTTAGTTCACCTGATTGTTCACCTATTTGTCTCCTAAATTGTTACAATTTGTTTATCAAGTTTTAGACCAAGTGGAGGATTGATGGTGTTATTGGTCTATAACTTGGACCTATGGTTTCTAACTTTATTATCCATTAAAGTTATAACATTTAATAGTTATTATGGCTTTAACATTTTTAACATTTCTCTTGTTTTAATATCTCTTAATGCCTCTTGTCTTTGTTTCTACTATAAAAACTCCCTCACTTCTACTCTTTCACTCACTCCCATGACTACACATATTCTCATTCTCTCTAACCAAGACACATCTTCTTCCACAAAAGACATCTTCACGCATATATCCTTTTTATTTTGTCTATTATGCTTTTGTCTGTTTTATTTATTCTCAGAGATAATTCCTACTTTAACTTTTAGAGCGCACTAAAGCTGGTAGAGTAGGCGTTAATCCTAGGGTCGGATCCTGTTGTCCTACTACACCGTAGAGGGGAAATTTTTGACTTAGGCTAATGATTTTTCACAACACCTTGCATTTTACATAAGCCGTTCCAATTTGATTATTATTGTTATTTTCACTTACATACATAAAAGGAAAGAACACCTGAGAAAGAACAATACATTTAGAGATATGTTTTGTGTAAGCTTTTGGCTGGAAAGTGTCATAGATGATAAAAGGTTGCTTACTTTCCTTACTTTTAAGACCATTGCCATAAATAAGGTTGATTGTGTGCCTCATTTGGAAAAAACAAACAAACAAAAAGGAGAAGAAGAAGTTGACATCTATTTTGAAACTACAAAATCCAAATAATCAATAGATTTAGTATAGTCTTATAAAACATAAAATTAGGAAGATTCAAATGGAACACCTTTCTTAGGCCTTAAGGCTTAAGGAAACCCATAGACTAATTCTAACTACTCCTAGAATTGCCTTTACTGCTTCACGTGATCACTTCTATTGATCCTTATAAGATGTGTTACAAGTTTTATGCCTTGATGTAGTCAGGTTAGCTCTTCAAATTTCTAATTCTTGTTTCTAATGAATTTGGTATAGGAAGCTTAAAACTTTTCTAATCAAATAAACCTTTAGTCTATATACACATCAATTGATTTATGAAATAAAACTACTCTAAGTTGAGGGATTCTCTTTTTCTATAGTGCATAAAAAACTATATGAGAAAATGGGTCTATGTTATAATGGTAGTGAATTGAGGTCTTTTATTTCCGCAAGAGTTTACAAGTCTGCTATATATATTCCACTTAGATTGGATCCACAATCCATTTTTTTTCCTTTCATGAAATGAAAATTTAAAGCTCTTAAACTGAAAAATTAGACTCCACTACCATATTGTTATTTGAGATTATTTATAAGATAGACAATCCAGAGATATAAAGGACCTCGTAAAGCTGGTTAAGGCCATCCATTTGTCATATGACCCCTAACTTAGCGCAAAAACGAAGATGTCCATATGGTTATGAAAAGTTTTGAGACCAATGCTCAATATGTTATGTTTCTTCTTCATTTTTCCTTTTTGACCATGAACTAATTGTTATTTATCATCTATTCGTAAATATTAATTTTGAAAAAGTATTGATGTTGTTCATTAAAAAATTACATAAAAAGTTAAGGGGATATATTTTGAAAGAATTAAATAATAATAAAGATAATGCATAAAGAAAATAAAGATCTTAATTTTTAGATTTGAAAATATTAATTATCATCTCAAAGTTGATTATATTAGAGGCTTATGTAGAAGATCGATTTACCAGCGTCATTATTATCCATTATAGTTGATTGAATTAATAGGCCAAATTGAAAAGAAAAAGTGATTAAATATAAGTCAAGCTGTAATTTGCATCACATTATAGATTTGTATTTTCATAAGAGTATATGGAAATAGAGAGGCATAGGCAGGTAGAAGTTGACAAATTCAAAGTGGTCAGAATCTAAACTCAATTTTGATATCAAGTTAATTACAAAAAAATCTTAAACTTTACTAAATTTTATAATTATAACCCAAACTTTAAAAAGTGGTAATAAAATTCTCAAACTTTTATTTTTTTAACGAAAATAGCCCAAAATTAGTTTCTTTTATAAACGTTGATGACATGACATACCACGTCACCTATTATCTTTATCATGCGGATGACACGTACATCTTATTTTTCACACCAGCAAAATAAAAAATGTAAACCCCTTTCACGTATACTCCATTTTACATGTTTTATATCTAAACCCTATTCATGTGTGCATGTGCTTGCTCCCCTTCTTCTCCTCATTTTCCTATTTAATTAACATGTGATGCATTTGTGGCAAGAGAAACTTAGATCGTTAGCTTTATATATCTCACATCACACTAAAACAGCCATTCTTTTAATAGTTTGAAGCAACAGGGAGAAAGAATTGGGCTTTTGGGTTTAGTTAAATAATGGAAAAGGGGAAAGGAAAGAATAATATAGAAAATGGAGGCAATAATGGGATTGATGAGAAGAATACATCCAAAGCAATCTGACACTGCTCTCTCTACCCTACTCTCTCTTTTGCTTTACCACTCCTTTGATCTCCTTTCCTAAGTTGATCAACCTCTTTAGGTTCCAAATCTACCACAAAAGATGAGCCATTTGGTACATTTAATCTGTCAAAGTCCATTGGAATATGTTAACATATTTTAGGAGTTCCATTTATAGACATGGCAATTATGAGCAAAGTTTTTATGTCCATGACAGCAATGATGGCATGCTTAGTACCCAATGGTTTCTCCATCGAACTTGTACCAAGTTCTTAGGTCAATTGGAAAATCCTGGTAGTATTATAAAAATGAAATTCTAATTATGAGATGTAAACTTCTCTTATAAGCCATTTCAAAACTTACTAAAGGAAAAAGACACAAGCTTTGTGATTCATATGGAAATTACAAACTTACTAGCAATATTCATAGTATAGAAGAGAGAAAAAAAGGGATTAAATAAATAATATAAAGGAGCATCTTCATAGTTAAGGAGTTGCTTTACTTCATTTAAGCTTTAGTACTATAGAAGTATGGTGGAGCTTTCAAAACTTGAGATGGGTGTGGTGTTAGTGACAGTGGAAGTATCCCGGAGAGGAATAACAAAAAATTATTCACATTTTTTTATTTAAATAAAATCCACGTGTCATCCATGTGAAAAAGATGATAAGTGATATGATATGTCATGTGAACAACCTTAATGGAAAGACTAACATCGGGTTATTTTTGTGAAAAATTAAAAATTTGAGCATTTTATTGTCACTTTTTAAAGTTCAAACTATAATTGTAAAATTCAGTGAAGTTTATATTTAGTTTATATTTTTTATAATTAACCCTTTGATATTTGATACTGGGAGATGATTTTAGTGATTAGACATGATCTATTCTTTTTTGTGAAAGTTTAACATATCTCAATCCAAAACTATGTCGAGGTCAATTACTGTATACTGTTGCAAACATACGAGAAGCCTATGTCTCTCATTCATACAGAATGCGAGGTTTCCTACATCGTCTATTAGCTACATTTTCCATCTTATAAAGATGGTTAGTAAAGAGGTACCTTATAACATTATAGGTATCATAGGTAAATTTTTAGCTTTTAACATGCAATGATTACATTCTTATCTAGTTTGTTACTAGCTTAGCAATAAATGTTGTTTCTCAATCACTTCTGCAAGAAATATCATATCTTTCTTTTTCCCTAATATAAGTTTGTAAATGAAAACTGGTAATATTTTAATGATAACAAAATTAAGGATATAATGTTCTTTCCACTAACTTGGCCAACTTTTTATATGGTATGGAAGAAAAAATCAATGGAATAATTCATGGAAGACCTGTACCTAGCTACTATAATGAACTATTAGCTGTAAGTATTATGTGATCCACCATTTGTTCATTTAGAGTATCAGTATTGATAATACGATCAAGAATTTTAGAAAAGTGGTGCTCAAAAAGTCAGTAGATATTATGATACAATAGATAAGACCTCTATATATTAAGGATCACATCAATAGAAGACTAACTTTAAGAGTTTTGGTCAATAATAGGTCAATAGCAAACATTATGGCGAAAACATGATGATGACTTTAGGCAAAAATGATGCAGACTTGATTCTAACAAAAGTATACGTTGTTACATTTAATGGTGAAATTACTAAGTCATAGGAATTTCTTCTTACAAATATTATGGTGGGGGAAAGACTTTATTGGATGCTTTCTTTGTTGTTGACACCCATGCCGACTACCATGTCTTGTTGGGGCAAGATTGGATCCATTCTAACTATTGCATCTCATCGTCTCTTCATCAACTTTTTCTCTTATGAAAAGGTGATAAAGTAGAAATCGTTTGAGCTAATTCACAACTATTCCATACTAAAATTGATGTGAAGGAGGCAAAATTGTACAGGGATTGTGCAAAGCTTATAAAAATTAAAAAATCTTGTTGTAACGAACTAAAAAAAATGAAAACAGAGTTGGAAAGATTTATAAAATCAACGACCATTGTGCCTGCTCTTAGGTCAATCACGATTCCCATTATAGAGGAACTTGATGAGTAAATTTTCACAAAAAGAAAAAGGGGTAGTTATAGCTACAAAAATAAAAAGTCAAATGTAGTAAATATTGGAAAATTTTGAAGAAGCAGGTAAATGTGATAACACATGATTAGGTTTTGAAGAAGAACAGTAATAAAAAATAAGGGCTGGTTATGTCCAAGAGTTAAAATCATCTTTTAAAAAGTTTATTGATTGCGAGGGCAAAAACTAAGAATCATTACAAGAAGTGAATATGGACAATTCTTGAGAACCCTGCATAGTTTCTATTAGCAAAAACTTTAATTAAAAAATAAAATTGGAACTAGTGAACCTCTTGAAAGAATTTGATGACTATTTCATTTGGGACTATATCGAAATAGTAGGTTAAGAAAAAGGTTGGTAGAACACAAACTTTTGATAAAGCCAAATTTCCTCCCTCACAATCAACACCTAGGCAGTGGTTTAAAGAAGTTAAGTTGAAGATTAAAGAGAAGTTGAAAAATTATGTAAGGTTGATTTTAATAAACTAACTAGATATATTGAGTGGTTAGCTACATTGTGCTTGTAGTTTAAAAGAATGAAAAGATAAGAATTTGTGTCGACATTAGGGATTTAAATGTAACTGTTACTAAGGATGTAAACATGATACCGATTACAGATTCTTTGATAGATGCAATGACTAGGCATTCTTCATTTTCTTTTATGGATTATTTTTCTAATTATAATTACAAATTTATAACCAAAATGATCTATCCAAAATAAATTTTAAATCCATGGTCAATAGGGAATTTGAGTGAGTTATAATGCCTTTCAATCTAAAGAATGCAGGAGTTATTTATCGAAGGGCCATAAATTCTATCTTTCATGATTTAAAATGGTGTTCTTTGAAAGTTTACATAGATGATGTTATTATAAAATCAAAAAGAAGGGAATATCATATCTAGGATTTACGAGAAGCATTTCATAGGTTGAGAATAGACAAATTAAAGTTAAATCTCCTAACATGTGTTTCAAAGTAAAATTAGGTCACTTCATGGAATTTTTAGTTCACAATAAAGAAATTAAGCTAGATAAAAATAAAGCAAAAGTCATTCTTGAAGAGAAACTAGCTCAGAATAAGACAAAAATTTAGCTATTTCTAGGCTAGGTAAATTACATAAGAAGGTTAATTGCTATTATGACAAGAAAAACAAAAGAATCTTTAGACTTATTACGGTTAAAGAATTCCATTGGAAAGAAAGGCATCATGCAACATTCGACAATATCAAGGAATACCTAACCAAACCTCCAATATTGATGCCCCCTCAAAAAGGACTTATATTAAAGTTTTATATTTTTATTATGGAAGAATGTATTGGATGTCTATTGAGTTAGAGTAATGAGGCGGGTTATAAACAACCTATTTATTATTTAAGCATAATTCTTACACCAATAGAAATGAAGTATGTACCCATCTTTAAGTTATGTTTGACATTATACTTTGCTTGTTCAAAATTATGGCATTATTTGTTAAAAAATAAAGTTTATGTAGTTTTATGGACTGATTAGGCTTGACTGTTGTTGCCTGAATCCAAAGTCGATTGAAGTTCGAGTGGTCTAAAACCTACTTGAAGTCTAAATTATCCAAATCTTAACTAAGCTAACCTGATTATATCTAACCCATTGAAGATTCAATCTTATTTACTCCTCTTTATCATTGTGAACTTGATTTTCATTTTGAAAAGCAAAATAACAAAACCCTTCCTTGGCAGTCTCGCCTAAATAACAAGACGCATTAAAGTTTTGATCTTATCGATATCCACCAAAATTTCGATCTTATTGACCTATCAAAAATACTGAAGTTTCCAAAAATGTTTTACTAATATTCTCACAAAGAACAAGTTAGATTATAGAAGAGGCAACTAAAAAGTATTGACCTAAACATCAAAAATCATAAAATGAAATTCAATTTGATGTTTAATTAACTAAAACTGAACATGTTAATTTCGTAAAAGACTAAAGCAAATTGAATCCAACTATATTTGCAATGCTTAAGACCAAATATTATTATATTGTAAATTATAAGTTCTTTCTCCCTGTAATTGTATGAAAATTGAAAAGTACTAAACACGTAAAATTTTCTTATCAAACCATAGTTTTGGTGAACACAAGTTAAAAGCATGTGATGAAGAAGTAGAAATAACCATAAAGCAATTTAGATTAATATTTGTAGTAATCAAAGGGAAGTGCATGCCTTAGTCCATTAATACACCAACTGATGAAAGATGAAATCTGGCCCAAGAATTGAATGTTACACATTTAGTTTTATATATCTTTTTTATTCACATTAATAGTAATAATTATAATAATATTGTTTTAAGTTAACTTACTATAAATACAAAGGGCTTATTTCTTTAGTTAATTAGAAATATAATTAGAGAGGGAATGGAACACATGCACAAACATCTCTCTCTCTCTCTCTCACTCTTCATGAAACGGTTTTCTTTTTTCTTCTATATTTCGCACCTGTGTCAACTAACTCCGCTCTCACTCACACTCTCATTTTCTCTAGAAAACTCTTTCACGCTCTTTTTTCTCCAGACACACCCATTCACACACACACTCTCCCTCTCTCTATCTCTTCACCAGAAGGTCTGTTTGGGCAAAGATGGTGAGCTCTAGAGTGTTTCGCTATGTCGTTGGCATTATTGGTACCTACCTATTTCTTTCTGTATACATGCATGTACGTGTGTGTGGTCTTTTTAACTCTCTCTCTCTCTATATATATATATTCACTGTGTTGACTTCGATTTAAGCCGGAACTGATCATGTAATCCAACCAAAGAGAACAAAAATGGAGCCTATGTGGAGGCGCAATGTGTATGAATAGGCCTGTATATAGATAAACAAACGCATGCGTAGGTATAAGAGTGCATGAACGTTTGTGTTATGTTGTGTGCTCTTGACGCTAGTTTTGAATAATTTGTTTATAGGTATCGTTCTCTCCTATTATTTAATTTGTTTGAGAATCGCGAGTTTTATATTTGAATTGTTATTCCTGTATAATAGACGCATAATTTACATTTAGAGGTTATTCTTTTTTGTAATTTTCCATTTTCCTAATTTTTACCAGGGAATGTGATCTCCTGCGGTCTCTTCCTATCTCCGACGTAATTCCTCTCTTTAGCTACATTTCTTAAGATTTATTCGAATGACAAATAATTAAAAATTTTGAAAGTATATGTATGGTGTGTACTACAGGCCAACATTCTACAGAATATGGAAGAAGAAGGATGTGGAGGAGTTTCAGTATTATCCATATGTGGCAACTGTACTGAATTGCATGTTCTGGGTGTTCTACGGATTGCCCATTGTTAAACCTGACAGCATTCTTGTGCTCACCATTAATGGCTTTGGTCTCCTTATTGAGCTGATTTACCTTGCCTTTTACTGCTACTATGATAAACATAACAAAGGCCGGGTACGTACGTCTTCATTAATAAAGTTAATTCCTGTGAACGTCTCACGGTGCCGCTATATATGTGACCTTAATTACTGGCAATTGCGTTTCCTTTATTTTAATTAAACGTTTGGATCTAATTTTGTTGAGTCTGGCTACTGGTCATGCTTTAGTCGCCAACGCGGGAATGCATACTGGAGTTACTTAGAGTTGGTGAAAATGGGAATGTAAAATGGCTCCAGTACAGCATGTAAATTAGAGTTGTGGAAAGGAGAAAAATGCATCTGATTCAGGGGGCGTTAGGTAAATGGGGTCAGTTTTTTCGAGCTCTGTGAATTCAGTTACGGTGTGGGGTATGTCCGGATTATATGATTGGCTGTGTTACTGAGAGTTGGTCAATTATTAGGTAACTGAGAGAAGGTTGATTATTTATGTTCTCTGTCAGTTTCTCTGTTTCTGGTTAACATTATAATTATGTGGGGTTTTGATCATATTGGTAACAACATTTCTTGCATGCCTGCAAGACAAAATTTTAAGTTAATACCTACACTCACGAATTGATCATAGATGCATATAAATTATCTATGCTAGTCTTTCTGATGCAAGTAAATCCTGCAGATGTTCATCAGGTGTTGATAATTGAAACATGAATAAGCTTGTTGAATTATCCTTCTCAATTAACCACAGAACTTCTAGTTATAATTTACTTAATTACACCTACCTAAAAAACTTGATGTTGATGATGTTCTTTCCTTAGTAGCTGTATATCTTGTCTGTTCGCAGAAAATGGTTGCAGTTTTGCTTGCCGGAGAGACAGTTTTCATTGCCATCATAGTTACCATCTCAATGTGTGTGTTCAATCACTCTAAAAGGATACTTTTCGTCGGAATTTTCTGTGATATCTTCAATGTTTTAATGTACACTTCACCCCTTGCAATCATGGTACGTAAAACCCCTTAGATACAAATCCAATTCTTAAGTTCATTAGTTTAATTGGCACAGGCATATTTATAGCGATATCTAAATTCTATGTTATTCTCTGCGGATTTTGACAGAAAAAGGTTATTAGGACAAAGAGTGTGGAGTACATGCCATTGTCTCTCTCAATAACAAACTTTCTTAATGGTTGCTGCTGGACAGCTTATGCTCTTATCCAATTTGACGCCTTCATATTGGTAAATTATCGTTATGAATACTTGACATCCTTACTGGTTCATTTTCCTTGGTGCTTTAGTTTGTTAAATTTATATATAGCTTATAGCCTCTTCTTTTATTTGTTCTCATAAATCCTTGTAGTAGGGGCTTTATAATATAGGTATTTAAGCGTTGTTATTGGGTTACACTTTGCAGGCCAGCAATGGTCTTGGAGCGCTTTCTGGTGTAGCTCAGCTCATCCTTTACGCTATCTACTACAGAACGCCTAAGCAAGGTGAAGATGCATTAGTCAAGCCGTCTGAGATCCAGCCTCCTCCCTTTGGGGAAGCAGCATGCATGGTCTGAAGAGTTCAATTTGTTTCAGGCATATGACATCATATTACTAATTCTCATTGTGTGCTTGAACATCTGAAAGTTTGCGTTCGAACTAGCTAATAGCAATTGATGATTGCTTATATGGACTTGTAGAGAATTCCGGGATTCTAAGTGATGACTAATAGTTTCCTGTGAAGATTAGTCCTGACCGGAAAGACTCTTTTGGTGGGATATTAAAATGTTGGTAATTACATCATTTGCATTCATTCGATAACTGTACTTTATCTCATTAGTAAATCGCTTAATCTCCTTTAATTGGATCAACTTGACAGTATTCTCTGTCAAAGTTATATTGTTAACTTTTTAGTTTCTTTAAGAAACATACCATAAAAGTCTAAATTTAACAGCTTGGATATTTATTTATTAGTTTAGGTAGGACCTGTATGTCAGAATTTTCTCACAAGGTGAGTTAATGTTAATTGTCATTTATTTAAAAAAATTGAATTTGATACAATATTAATTTATAAGCTAGCCCAATGAAAAAATGGTTAAATGAGAAAAATGATTATTGATATTGAATATGTGATGAGAAAATCCGATAAGCTTATCATATATATGTGCAGTATAATTTGTAGTTTCATGTAATTGTAATTCGTAGAAATCCATTTTCTTTTGGTCGATCATGGTAATTGAAATGTGCACAAAGATTTGTGATTATTTCCAAAAGTTACACGAACAAATTAATAATAAAATAGAGATTTGTTCGTATTATTACTATTTTTTGACATAATTTTATTGATAATCTTTTGTTTATACTTGATGGTGATTCTTGAATTGGTTTATTATAAGTTGCTATGGTTGTACAACACAACATTAGGGTTTTTTTATTAATCAACGTCGCATAATATAGTGAGACTCACACATTTTAATTAAACTTAAATTAATTTTAAACTAATTATATTCAATAAATCTTAATTAAAACTAATAAATAATAATAAGTTAGTTTTTTCATAAATTGAAAGTTCATATTTTTATTAATATTACAAAATCAAACAAAGTTTAGGATTTTGAATGTAATTTACTTTAAACCCTCATTTTTATATTAATATACAGTTTTTTGCCACAAAAGTATTTTAAATTTTATAAATTACAGAAAGGATGATTAAAATAATTTGGTATGAATTCAATACAACTTTTAATTAAAAAGACAATTTATTGGTTAATTCACTTTTGTGTACCATAGCAACTTTCTACCCCGATCGTATGCAGATGAAGAGTAATTTTTGATCGAAATAATTTTTAATTTTCCTAAAAAGATAAAGTTGATAATTATGCAGACCATTGGTGAAGAAAGAAAGTAAAGTATTCTTTTACATGGAATTTCTAAAGCAGATGTTCAAAGAATTAAAATTTCATCTTCCGTCTACGATTAAAGTGATGGGTTCGGAGCAGCCACTTAATGGCCTCAGTGGCTGTCCATTAAGCTCAACATCCTGTCTTGGCGTATCTTGGTATGATAGAAGAGGCTTTGGAGGCAACCTCAAGCATTCAACATCCTTCTCAAGCATTTCAAGCACTTGGTGCATCGGAGGACGTTCGCTAGGCCGTAGTTGTATGCACCACAATGCTACTATAATTATCTTCTTGGTAATTTTATTCTCCTCTTCTGTCACATCACCATTTCCTAATTCCACATGCTTCCCTAACCTGAACTGCTCGTAAGCCCATGCAGGAAAGTAAACTTGGCTCGAATTGTTGGCCAACGCATTGAAATTCTTCCTTCTTCCTGCCATTTCCATTAATAGCATCCCGAAGCTATAGACATCAGCTTTGTACGAGACACTTCCAATGTGCTTGTACAACAATTCTGGAGCCATATACCCTAATGTCCCTCTGGCAGCTGTGAGTGAAACAATGTTACTGTCTGTCGGACAAAGTTTTGCAATACCAAAATCTGAAATCTTTGGAACAAAATTTTCATCAAGAAGAATGTTGTGAGGCTTGATGTCAAAATGCAGAATTTGCATGTTACAACCCCGATGCAGATATTCAATACCTCGAGCCACTCCAAGAGAAATTTCGAACATTTTTTCAGTACTGATTGCATTGCTAACTTGTGGAGAAAATAAGTACTTGTCCAGAGATCCGTTAGGCATAAACTCGAAAACAAGAGCACGCTTTAATCCCTGAACGCAAAAACCAATTAGTTTAACCACATTCACATGGTGAATTCTTCCAATCGTAGCAACTTCATTAATAAAATCTTGGCCATTAGCTTTAGATTTTCCCAAAACTTTGATAGCTGCATACCCACCGCTTCGAAGTCTTCCTTTATAAACAGACCCGTAACCTCCTTCACCCAACTTATCCCTAAAATTACCAGTCATCTTCTTAATATCTGAGAAGGAATATCGAATTGGCATGAAGTTTCCTTGAGTTTGGAGGAATTCTTCAATATTGCTATACATTGACAAATGCCTTCTCTTCCACTTGTATATCAGAAAAGCGATAATGAAAGGACCCCCAGTAATGAACAATGCCATCCGGCCTAGCACTGTGTACGAACAATAAATAGTAATGGCTAAGTAAGCATGCGTATCGACATAAGTGTCTTCCTGAGGTTTTGGCTGAGAATCCTTCGTAACTTTTTTTCTTTCTCACGACCATGAAGTTGAATGTTGCTTCCAATTCAGATTATAAATTGATTGTTCTGTTCTTCAGTGCATGTATAAATGATTCGTTTTTCATAGTTCTATCAGTTGATATCCAACAAAACGTACAGGTTTAAAAATTATCTTACCAAATAGACCCAGTAGATGACGAAACAGAGGAAACAGCCAACGACGCCATTCTCTCGCTGCAGGATAAATAACATTGAAAAGGCAAGATAATCAGCAAAAACCAACTCGATATGATTAATGTATGAAGCTCAGGACAAGAGAAATGATTGTAAATTGCAAATACAGTCACCTAACTTACTCAATTTTAAGCACAATAGAGCTGTAGTTTGTTCATGGCTAGATTCATCATATCATAATAAAAAGCAGATTTCAATAAGTAGCACTAGTCGTTTATAACTTTACTTTACTTTCATACATCATAAAAATAGAACATCTCAATAGGTACATGGAGGATCTGAAATGGGGAAGAAAGGCTTTAATAAGTAAGGATCTAAATAACAAATGAAAGAGGATAGAGATCTTCATGTAGAATGAGACGTGCAGGCATGATGTGAGGGAACAAGTGTTTACCGTAGTAATAGGGAGGTATCCATGGACCTACAGTGTTGGAAAAGAGAAAGCATCAGTGTTTTCAGAATCAAACATCAATGTCTTCAAGAAAACATCGGTGAGCAAATGTTCAGTTATTGAAACCTTGCGAATCTTAGTTCCGTGTAGTGTATGAAAAACAAAGTTGAACACTATTTACAAAATGCAGAGGAGCTCTTACCAAGAAGAGAGTTCACTATACTGGGTTTAACTGCCAAACGAACAAGGAGAGAACAGAAAGTAAGTCGAAAGAAAGAATCATCTTCCATTCATTTTCAACACTTTCCTAACAGGCCAAGGGCTGTAACACATTCATTTCCAATCTCTACACATCACGTTTCAAATGGTAATGAAATTGCTTACCACTTTGCCAACCGAACGATCTCCCACCGCCAAAAATGGAGAATAGAGCAATGAACGCAGAGTGCACAGGATCAAAGATGTAGCGTGGGAAAGTAAAGTACGCTGCAAAATAAATAACACAAGCAGAAATATAAGCAAACAGATACAAGTGAAGAAGATAAATAACATCAAATATGCATTTAAAATTTCCAATTAATCATAATAAGATATTCTCTGATTTTCCTCCAAAGACAACTGTGTACGTCTTATCCAGTGTTCCAGAGTTCAAACTGCTCAGTCTAGAATGTCCTACGAAACGCAAGAAGAAAAGAAGAAAGTAACACAGGCACACACACACATACAAAGAACATATCTACAATTTTGGATTATTAACGGCAACAAAAATGAAAAGTAAGGCTAACTAGAAGACGGGAGACAGAGATAGAGATAAAGTACTTCCGACAAAGAATCCGGAACAGCGGACGGTTCCAACGACGTTGCAAGGATTATAGCTCTTGAAATTCCGACAGCAAAAGGAAGCCCATGAAAGATCAATCCCGTAAACCAGACCATCGTGTACGTCTCTATAAGAAATGTTTTCTGAATAAATCATGGGCCAAGATGTACCTTGATTCAGCTCTATACGACATGAGTCCCTCAAAACGTATGCCACAGCTCCTTTTATCGCATACGTATAACCCTTTGAACTGTTTGAGTAAGAAGTGGAATTGGATGTTCCATTGTTGCAAGACGAAGGGTCTAAGTAGTTGGAAACATTCACTGGATTAGCACAGTTCACAAAAGTTATGGCTGCAAAAGTTGAGTCGTAAGGCGTTGACCCTGAGGACAAATCTGGTAAAGAATGACGAGGAATGGAGGAGCAATTATCCTTTTGAACATCAACATCTGCTACTCGCATTGTGAGATCAGGGTAATCGATTTCACGAACGTAGTACATCAGAGAAGACAAGTTAAGTAGTGCGATGTTGTTACGGCAAACAAGCTGGAAAGATTTGACACCGCAGTTTTCAGGATCAGAGTCCAAGCGAAATGGGCTTTTAACGACGATGTCTCCACAAGAAGATGTGCAGTTACGGAGGAAGACATTGTTAGCTTTGCAACTATGCTGAGCTAAGATTAGAAAAAGGAGGAAGGCTACGTATAATCTGAACATTGTCAGAGGAGAAACAGTTTTGGTTGTCAGCGACGCTGATTCAATAGTTTCGTTTGTGCTCGGAAATGAAATGATAGCGATTGTCGAGTTGCAAGTCAACAGTCAACAATGGAAGCAAATCGATTGTTTACGAGAAAAGATCCTCTGTCTGTGTCTCATAAAATTTCAAGCACTTATTTTTGTGAAACCCATGCGAAACTCACGCAAAATCTACATAAATGAATGACTAAAATTTACTGAACATAATAAAATACTATAATATTAAACGGGTAATCTGGACTCATTATTTATTTAGTGTCTATTTTATTTTGGGTATGGATAACGACGTTTCCCTTTTATGGCAATTTGCGTCAGCTTGGTCTGGTTTTTCTCCAGCCGCCGGGCCGATTTTCATTTTTCATTTGTTTTTAATGTGTGAAATTCTGGTAAGTTTGATTTTAGTTCAAAGTTTAAATCTTTTTAGATACTTATATTGTTCTTGTTTGTATCCATCTGAAACCAGGAGCTTTTGATGGATGGCTTAAATTAAGGGTTTAGTTCTTTTCTCCTTTGTCGTCCCAAATCAGTAGACGAAGCGTCTTCTTTTTGTTATAACGCTTATACTGTAACCTCTCTTGAAATTAATCATATCAGTTTGCGAGAGACAAATGTGGGAATTGTGGAGGAGGAAACTTAAGTAGCAATAAGCAGATAATTATTAATTGATAACACTGCAGGATATCGTTAGTAACACATACGCGTGTTACTTTTCATTTGAAAGAGACACGGAGAAGAGAAGGTAAGTTTGATTACCAGGTAAAAGCTAGGAAAATACACGCATAGACACCATCACAGGAACGAAGATGGACTTTGCAGCCATCCCAAGTTCAGATGATTTCATTATTTATATCTGACCCAAAACCACGAGCAGAGCATTTGAAGTAACCTTGGAAAGAAGCGCCACGTTCCAAAGCATAAGCATCTCTGGCTCACTGGTACTGGCTAGCTAGTTTGCCTTCCTTGACGATATAATTTTGAGTTGGAAATTCTTCTCCCTTGAAGTATTTGTCAAGCATGTCCTTCACTCCAGCAGCATATCGCAGCTGCGCAGTATACATTGAAATCTCAGTTGTTTTGGTGAGGAATGGAAATAGTAAGTCAAGGTACTTAAGGGAAAATCAAAATTACAAACTTTTTCGTGAACCTGACAACAATACCTGAGCATCAATTGTTGTACCAGAAATATGAGGAGTCATTGCTTGATTAGGCATGTAGCGCCATGGATGATCCTTTGGAGCTGGCTGTGGATTCCAAACATCACCACTGTAGCCTGAAAATCAAGGTCTTGATATAGAAATTAGTTGTCATGGAGTAGAAAATGATGGTTTGGTATGCCTTAATTTTCCTTGTCTTGGACTGCCACTACAATACTGTCATCCATATAGTCCTGATGAAATTCAAAGACTGCCTCACATAGAAAACGACTCAGTCAAGCATAGAAGTAGTTTACGTATTCTCCATTCAATTGGCAAGTTTGATATGGTGTTGAATAGCAAGTGATCATTCTGTCTGCCCATGTTTTAACTTTGGAATTTTATGCAAATATTATCAAGAAGAATACGAAGAAGGATCAATATTTAGTAATTATTAGATGATTTGCTGCATTATTTGATTATTCTATCATGCATAAGATTCTGCGTACCCCCAATATGTCCACTGTTACATGCATTAACAACTGCTTGAGTATCCATGATTGCTCCACGAGCATTATTAACTATGAGAACTCCTTTCTTCAACTTAGCAATCCTGTCTTTGTCAAACAGCCCTCTGAGAAACAAGCACAAGCACAAAGTTAAATAAACAGATGGATACTAAGTGAGACAGAACATACTACTAATGCAATAAGTGTGAGAGAATATAATACGAATGCAATATCCAACTTTTCCAAAAGTAGATGGAAGGAATGACTTGGATAACATCAGAAATAAATTCTAGCAATTGCCCTGTGTGCTCGAACCATAGCCTTTGGTTACTTCAAAGATTATGGTTATCTAATAGCACTTGGGGAAAAAATTTGCCCAACAGGCAGTTAGCCAGCTACATGCACTGAAAATCAAAAGATGTGGAATCATACTTTGTCTTCTCTGTAAGAGGCATGTTGATGACAATTACGTCACATTTGGGAAGCATAGTGTCGAGGTCCTCCTCAAACTTTGCACCAAGCTCGGCTTCTAATTTTGGATCAATTTTAATGCGATCATGATAGAGGAGATTACAATTGAAGGGTTTCAACCTTTGAAGTAAAAGTTTGCCAATGCGTCCAGCACCAACAGTTCCGACTGTCTTCCCTTCAAGGTCATAAGCTCTGTAAGCAATACCTGCCACGTTCCAGTCCCCATTTACAACTTGCCGATATCCAGGTACGAAGTTCCGGACCAGAATGAGGATTCGCATGAGTTCATCTTCTGCAACCGAGACAACATTGCTTCCTGTGACCTCAGCAACAGTCAGGCCAGCAGCAGCTGCAGCCTTCAAGTCTACATGATCAGAACCAATTCCAGCTGTGAGAAGCAATTGTAAATTTTTGGCCTTTTTGATCCTTTCTTCAGTGACATAGGCTGGGTGGAAGGGGGTGGTTATAAGGACATGAAGATCAGGAATATGTTTCTCAAGCTCTGCAACAGAAATACAGTAAACAATTTATGCATTTGAATGATAAAATAAATGTTTGAATAGATGACAATGACAATGCATTACCCGAGTTGGATCCTTCCTTGTCATCAGTAACAATGTACTGGTGGCCCAGTGATTCCAACCAGTCACGTATGCCCAATGCTCCCTCCACACAACCCACAAAATTGGGATTCATTGAAGCATACTCGTTGGCCTTGTAGAACACCCCAACAATCTTTTTGCTTCCAGCAGATGCCTGTGAGCACACAAAAATCATGGCAATGCAAGCAGAGCATTTTATGTGTTAGTCGAAAGAGAAACCTACTACATTGTCATTTACTCTTTTGTCTACGCACCAAAGGATGAATACAAAGTTGGTCACCTTAACTACGTTTTCGAATAAAACAAAATTCATATTAATCAACAACATGGAAAAAAAGTTTAGCGAGAGAGGCGGAGGCTGCTCATGAGATAGCAATTATTTGACTTTAAATTCATAAATGATTGTTGAATTGAAGAACAATCATTTATGAATTTAATTCAGCTGCGTTGAATTGGAGCTCAAGCAAGACTTAATTAAATACCGTTGATTTGCTGGGAAAATCCAGTTCCAAACAAATGTTGACCGTCGGCTCCGAAACACAAGCGGAACATAGACTGAACTTAAGTCTCCTAGAACCGCTAAACATCTAACTTAGGAACGATCGTGATCATGGTTGCAGAAGAAAATATGCATGCTTGCTGAAAATCGAGCAAAATTTTCAAAACAAGATTAAAAGGAGGTCTAAAAAAGGGTTAAGCTTACATGGAGGTGACGAGTGAGAGTGGTAGAACCAGAGCTAGCAGGCGATGAAGCAAAAGCGCGAACTGCAGAGGAAACGGCACGTTTCATGGCCTATAAAATAGAGTTGCTGAAGAGAGTTTTTGAGTGTGTTAGAACGACAGACGAAATCGCTACCTTCTCTCCACTAGAAAGAGGGATCTAAATCTAAATGGCATTTATACAAGGCCCGTGACCAGGACGTCGTTGTCTTTTCCTTTCCTTTCTCTAATCTCAACTTTACGTTGGATAACGTAGAACTTAAAAATGATAGTAAACAAAATACATTAGGCTACGTTTGACGAAAGTAAGTTATTTAATAGATTGAAATAATTTATAATAAAAATAATCAGGTTCGTGTGAGTGGGTCAGCATTATTATTTTTTAATCAGAAGTCTCGAGTTCGAGAGAATGGAGAAATCTGTTTAATCAGTATTTTATCCTTTACGGACTAACCCGGTATGAGCGGGAATTAGTCTAGAAGTGAGTGACTTAAAAATATCTTCTCACAGTTGAGACCTTCTTATAATACCTTGTGGGTTAACAAAAAAAATTTATAATAAGATAAATATATATATATATATATAATATTAAAAAATTATTGTTTGAAAAGTAATGTAATATATATTTGCAAACCTATATTTCTATACATATGCTGTCTATTTTAAGTTATTTATAACATAAATTATATAATTTTTCTTTATAAGATAATATCATGAATTTAATTATAATTAGAGCTTTGTATTCTTGTATTTACCACCCTCCACGAGGTACGATAAGGATGGCGTCCCGTCAACAAATAACAACATTACTCAATTCTTCATAATAAATTAATAATATAATTAACAGCAAGCTCAAACTGGTGATGTTTATATATCAGTTTTTTACAATACAATATCACGGTTTGTAAGCAATATTCCAAATCCATACGCTTGTATAATATAAAATGTGATTTGAGAAACGAAAGTCGACATATTCATAAAGGTGAAGCAACTGATTTGGCTAGCCGGCGGCTACCCATGATAAGACGCGCCGACGCGGGGTTACCCCTAAGGGAGGGTCCTTACGACAAAACCTTATCGTCAACTGAATATAAAATATTCGCTGAGATAAGACAGTCATGTCACCCATCACTATCAATCGTATTATTAATAAAGCACTTTTAATTAAAAAACACTTTTTCTTATATATATTATATATTGCTCTCATATATATTTTAATTAAAAAACACTTTTTCTTTTGTCATAAATTTTTTCAACCCATACAACAGTCCTATAAGTCTAACTTGACTAGCTCAGTTCACGTGTTTAACATAGGCGGCTGCCTAATCACTAATGCTTAGTTGAATTTGCTACTTTTAGAAATTAAGAAACTAGTTCAAAGCACTAACGTTAATTATCTTAGTTAGAAGGAGAAGGAATTAGGGGTGCTTTGTAATATTTAATCTAGAATATTCAGTAACACCCCTCCCAAATTCAAAATGGTTAAAGATTAGCTAGTTGAAGTTTGGAGATGACAGTATTAACCCAACTAGGTGTAGGTGAACGAGATTTGTTGAAAGTATCAACAATTTGAACTTTAAAGGAACAATTATTCATTCTAATTGTTCTAATTTATTCACGGTATAAAATTGACTTATTTTTCGTTCCTTAAAAGATTCGGGTAATAACTATTACGGAGAGAACAATGATTAAATGATTAAATTGAGATAATAAAAAGCAAATCTAGAGAGTAAACAATGGATTTTTATCAAGATTAAATTGAACATTTCATGATTTTATGAACCTAAAAAATGACTTCTTTTTTTTTGGATTCTTTTACTCACTGCTATTGGCTTTCTTGATCTTAGTATAAACTAAATTGTATATATGTAAACAAAATAAAAAAACTATTTGTTTCAATAATTGACTCTTTGATTTAATGAAAGGTCAAAGTTATCTTGTAGATTATTGATGACTACTCTTTGTCCTTGGATTGAAATTTGCTACTATTTTATTCAATCTCAATTTTATATATTGGGATTAAGAAATCATCCATATGAATAAAAGGTAACATGAATAATAAGAGTTATATGAAATTCTAAACATACGATTATATAAATTTTCTAGGTTATGATCAAATCTAATACAGGAATTAATAGAAAAACCCTATGCATTCTAAAGGTTTTGATTAGAGAAAGATTTCAATCAATTAACTTAAAGATAAAAATTGTATTTCTTGAGAAAGAATATGGTTATAATCTTGGAATTTCTATCGGTATAAGAAACTACGATTAATAATTAAATCAAGATAAGTTTAAGCATAGAAAAATTCTAAGGAGATTCTATATCTAGATCTTGTTTATTAATTAAGTACTTGGTTCTTATTTATTGCTTTGGTTAGTTATTTTATATTAGTAATTCTAGATAAGCAAATCATATTTTTTAAAGCCAATCATTCATTTTGTTAGATTAAATAATAGAAAGATAATTCTTATTAGTACTTATAATCATCATGAAAATAATACATATATCCACTAAACTATACTATAAGAACAATAGGTGCACTTGCCTAGTTGATCTTTAGTATTATTTGAAAATTATACGTATTCAAGTTTTAAGCATCATTGTAGAAACTAGGATATTACAACAACAATATCCCAATAGAAATTTTACTGAGAAGCAGGATTTTGAGAGGTCCAAAAGTATATAGCCTTATCCCTAAATAGTAGAAAGCAAGTGAAGAAGATCTAATTCACCCTAATTATCATAACATAACTAGGTACTTTTGTCATTTCCTATCCAAATCTTATTGTGTAATTGCATTTATTCCCTTTATCTTAGAATTTGGGTTATCATCTATAAAGAGTCCTTCCTAATCTTGATGGTCTAGAGCCATTTAACCCAAAGGTACTCCTTATTCTTAAAAAGTCTCCACAATCTTTTAACCAATGGGACTTTATTTATAACCA
>JANITW010000008.1:14007943-14029307 GCA_027564335.1 Erythroxylum williamsii | reverse complement strand
GAGTATCCTGTTCACTTCATCGACTGTGGGTCATGGCGGATACGGCGGTGGAGCAACGCCGAGCGACAGTGAGCCAGCTGGACCAGTGGATGGTCCAGGACCAGGTTTTCCGGATATACGATCTCTTCGCCAACGTTCCTCGAGCAGCCCATACCCTTATGTATTAGAATGTCCTTGCCTTTGTTACTTCTGATTTCATTCCACAACTTTGCCTTGGCCTTTTTGCTTCTTTGGATTTGATATTTTCGATCTGGTATCTTGGTTAACAGGTTAGAGCTTCAAAGGGACGATCACTTGGAGTATCTAACCCAAGGCCTCAAGCAACTCGGTCCCTCCTTCGTCGTTTTGGATGCCAAGTGAGTTTGCTAATTTTTTTAATTTCTATACTGATCTTTTTGTTTCTTTTATTCTTTAAGTTTGGTTGGATTGCTTGTCAGTGCTATTATCTTAGTTTGGTTATTAAGTGGTTATTGCAGCCCTAATGCTATTATCTTAGTTTGCTTACGAATCAATAGGCATAAAAGGCTGTTGCTTTTATGATTTAAGTTTTGATGGTTTATACATATTTAGATAGTTCTTAGACAGTGTCATTACTAGGAAGCTTTTACTATACATTCTATCTTGCTCAAATTGGGAGCAGACCACATGGTGACTTTTGCATTGCATTCATGTTTTTAGTGAGAAGTCGGCAATTATCATTCTCTGTGCTTGTGTTATTGGTTTTTCTCCTTATTTCCTCTGGATTACGGGGTTATGTTGGTGAGTTGATACATGCATGCATTTGTTTGCAGTTGCATCAGTCTGTAGTAAAAGCTTACCCCACTCTGTAGTATTTAAAAGTTTCTCTACGAGTTAGTAGTTGTTTACTGTAGTTTATTTTAAAAGTTTATTTTTTGTACATTTTATGCAGTCGACCTTGGCTCTGCTACTGGATCCTGCATTCGATTGCTTTGCTTGGAGAGCCTATTGATTATGAACTAGAAAATAATGCCATTGACTTCCTGAATCGCTGTCAGGTGAAGGATTGAGTTCTGGTTGTCTCTTATTCATGCTTGTGTTTTTTACTTGTTTGTGTCCATTGTTGTTGAAATTCGTCTCTCTCTCCGCAAACATAGACAGCTTTGTGCACATCCGCAGTAAGGACAAATTGGCATATTGATTCTCTGAAAGATTGTGTCCTTGTCTATCTTGCATGTGATATGCTTGGGCTTATTTTTACATGTTCTGGTTCTTGCCACTGCTTTGTTTTGTCCGGTATGCAAATGGAGATTTGAACTTGATTGCACATCTGATGTCTTCTGGGCACATTAACACGACACCAACCAGTTGATAGACAAGATTAGTGGGTTCTCTACCTTTTATTATGGGCCTCGTTTTGTCCTAAGGTGGTGAAGCTCTGAAAGGGGGACCAAATCACAGCTTAGAATTCAGTCTTATCTAAGTTTCATGGAGCATTTGATTCCTTTGAAATATGTATCTAGCATTGCCAGCAATACTCATTGAAATTTGTGGTTTTCATTTACTGCAGGATCCAAACGGTGGATATGGTGGAGGGCCTGGACAGGCAAGTATTTTACTGCTTGGCATAACTATAATGTTACCCACTTATCTTCATTGGAAGCTTCTACTGTTTTCTTTGTAGTTCATCAATTTAGTTGCTGGGGCTGGGCCTCTTTTCTCACACCCATTCTTTTAGTTACATGATACAGTGTTGAAGGAGTCAGTTGTCTTAATTTTGTCTTGTTTATGTTCCTATCAATGATCTTCTTGATCAGACCATTGGCTTTTATGTCTTTCAGGTTCACATAGGTACAACTTAAGTGCATCTATACATGATTTTTTAGTTTGTATCCTTGTCGCTTACCATCTGTCAAACATTAATTTTTGCTTTATTCTCTCCAGCTACCTCATCTTGCAACAACTTATGCTGCAGTGAATTCACTTGTTACTTTGGGTGGGGAGGAAGCTTTGTTGTCGATTAATAGGTGGTCAAATTTTTTTAAGCTTTGAAGACTTCAGTATTCGTTGCACCAATTTGAAGATCTTCACCTCTAGAGATGTTGATTTGTGATCTATGTTTCAGAACTAAGCTGCACACTTTCTTGAAGCGAATGAAGCAACCAAATGGGGCCTTCAGGTAATATCTCAGGTTCACATTTTTATTTCATGGAACAATGAATTTGTATGACTGCGTTATATTTAATTGATAGTTCTGCTTTTGCATCCAGTTGATTGATTTCTTTTTTTCATCAGATTTTGCAATAGTTATCAGCATTTGAGTTTGAATCACATATATTGTTCTTGCTGTGTGTAAACTTCATCTGTGAAGGCTATTTTCCATTGTCACATGTTTGTATCCTTCAATTGAGCACTTCAGCAAATTCTGAATTATGGCCATCTCACTTTCTTAGGATGCATGATGCTGGTGAAATCGATGTTCGGGCTTGTTATACTGCTATTTCAGTAATCTCTCTTCTCTTCCCCCTTGTGTGTGGCTGTTTCAGGGAACTGGACCTTTTGATAGTTCAATAAGTTATTGAGATGGAAACTGTAGGATTTCCTGTGCTTCTTTAAACCTTGATTGCTTCTGATCAGGTTGCAAGCATCCTCAATATTTTGGATGATGAGTTGGCTAAAGATGTTGGAAATTATATATTGAGGTTGGTCTAAGGTTGCCTGTATAAATGATTTCCTTATTAACCAATGTTGCTGTTTCTGTTTTGTTCATGTTCTATTTATTGCAGGCTTAACTGCCCTTCATTTTAAATTGGTTAATCAGTTTTCCCTTTTAAGAGTAACTCTCCTGTGTATGGTCATGAAAACTTCAAATTTTATTGTTCCTGAATCCTTGCTGGTTCATCCTTTTAATGACTCAAATTTGAGTTCTAGATGCAATTTCACATATTCAAAGATCTCTATCCAATTGTGTCTGTTACATATTGACTTTTTGCTTTGTGAGTGAGTTGGACTTTTGATCTCTCTGTGCTGGGGAACATCATGCACACAAGATTTACAGTAGAATATAATTGTCGAAAAATTCTGAATCGATTCTTCATAATAACTGTTCCCTTTGATATTAACGCATCTTTCATAAATTGGAATCAGGCATTGTTGATAGGTGCAGTCATGTGAGAAAACAGAAGGTAGGTGTATAGCTTGCAAGCATATAGGATGGGTTTTGTCTGCCGTGATTTCTGTTTGAGACCTACATGATAAACTTTAAAATCTGACATACTGACAAGACTTTGGAGTGGCAATCACTTTGTAAATGAGGCATTAGGAATTCCCTCCAAACCTTTACTTATATTTTCTTAAAAATCTATGTATCATAACATGAGAAGAGTGTTTTCTAGAACTCAGATATTGGATATGGGTGAGTTCAGTATTGCAGGATTATTCAAAGGTGTTATTTGTTTTACCTGATGAATAATAAGGCATCCTTTATGTCATCTTTGCAGCTGTCAGACTTATGAAGGCGGCATTGCAGGGGAGCCTGGTTCTGAAGCTCATGGTGGGTATGTTTCTGAGTGCCCTATTGTTGCCTCCTGAACACTATATCTACTAGGATAAGCTTGCATTTAGTTCCTGTTTTTGTGGATTTGCTGATTTCTCCAAAGTAAATCTCTCATGGATTGCTTATTTTGGTCAATCAGTTATACCTTTTGTGGAGTGGCTACAATGATGTTGATCAATGAGGCTAATCGCATGGACTTAGCTGGTTTAATTGTAAGTCAGACTATCTACTATAGCGATTGTCAATTGGAAGTTTTTGTTTATATGTCTGCAATGAACTGTTTCTCATACCTTCTATCTGGTTTATATTCTTATGCTTAAAGATTTATTGTTTCATTTGATATTAGAACTGGGTGGTATCTCGACAAGGAGTAGAATGTGGATTTCAGGGGAGAACTAATAAATTGGTTGATGGATGTTACTCCTTCTGGCAGGTGATCTTTCTTTTCTTGTGTTTTAGTTCTTGATATTTTATTTAGTTTGACTTTGTATTAAGAAGGGCAGTTGATCAGGGTGGTGTATTCGCATTGATAAAAAGATTGCATGTGGGTGTGTCCCTGACATTTTTGGATGTTGCGGGAGATCATGATACAGATAGCAGTTCTGAAGGAGAAGATACTGCTGAAAATTTATATGGAGATGACGATGCTTGTGGGCATGGAGGTTTGCATGCTTACTAATGGCTTTTTATTGCATTCTTCAATTTCATGTTTCTTCAGACCAAGCAAATAATTCATGTTTAGGAGACTGTAGCAGCAGTAGCCATACTAAAATTGTGGGCCATCCAGAAATAGAACCACTTTTCCACAGCATGGCGTTGCAGCAGTACATTCTGCTTTGCTCGCAGGTATAAAATAAATTAGTGGCAACGATAATACCTTGGCATGGAATCTTGGAACTGATAGGTTTTATGTCAGCCTTCTCATTTTTGTGGTTTTAACATGCCTGAAAGCTTGTGGTAACCAGTGTAGAATTTTGCATAAGTTGTTCTTTGTTGACCAAATCTGAGCCACAGTCTTACTTTTCTTCCTTGTCTCTCCTTTCATTTTTCCTCTTTCCACGAGGAGGATAACAGCTTCCTGATGCACTCCAGTTTCCTTCTACAATTTATTCTGTAAAGCTTCCTTCTTACACTTGTCAGTGACTACAACTGAGCAATATGGAACAGTTTGGTTTCTTTTTTACATGTTTGTAGATGTATTGGCCTAACATGCTTAAGAACCAGAACTTCTACCCCCATTTAAGGGTGAAAGATAGTTCTTTGTAAGTTCAGGGGTTCTTGCAAGCTTTTCACTTGTTAGTATTCTCATTCAGAAATTTATCGGTCAGAACTTGGAAGCCCTGATTGTCTATTCCAATTTTTTGGTTAGAGCCCCGCGACAAAGAATTTCTTGTGAATCTCTGGTTTATGTTAGCAAGTTAATTTTTGTAGGTTCAGGAAGGTGGATTCAGAGACAAACCAGGGAAGCCCAGAGACTACTATCACACATGTTACTGTCTTGGCGGCTTATCAATATGTCAATACAGCTGGTCGAGGGATGAGAATTCTGCACCTTTGCCGAGGGCTGTTTTGGGTCCCCATTCCAATCTCTTAGAACCTGTCCATCCCATCTACAACGTTGTCCTAAAGCAATATGACGAAGCTCATGAATTCTTCTCCACATCCTAAAGCTCATGCTTGATATTCATTACGAGGCTTCTAGTTAAATTCTGAGCTATGCTTATTTTAATTATCGAAATGTAATAGTGTAACACACAAGTACGCCAGTGGCAACTCTCTCTCTCTCTCTCTTGGTTGTTTATGTCCTGTAGGATCAAAATAAGTATCCATGAACATTCATTTTCAAAACTCAAAAGATTGGAATCTTCCTGGGCCATCCATCAAATCCATTAAGAATCTCCAGTTTTGAACATAAAAATTTGTACGTTAGGCCTGGATTTCGTTGGATTCTACATAATTTATACAATAATGCATATTTAAGTTACTAAAGAGCAATTTATTATCTTAATCTATACAATAATGCACATTTAAGTTGCTAAAGAGCAATCTATTATCTTAATATATGCCTTTTATAATAACATGGTCAACTGCCCACATTTTTCTACCCACTCTTCAATCGGCCGCCACTGTAAAACACCTTAAACCAAAAGGCAATCCCAGCGCAGAAAGACCATGATAGACCATGACAGTGACCAGAAGCAGCTTCAAAAACAACACAAACAAGTCGATGAAGAATATGTACAAGGAAGAACACAACAGCAGCATGTACAAGAACAAGAACTGATCAGTTCCAAGGTTCCGCCGCCACAACCACCCACCAACATGTACTCTCCAAGTCCACCCCATGTTTTAGATTCTCCTCCGGAGTCATCTCTCTCCTCAGATCATGGCTTCTCACCACCAGACACAAAACCAAAGAAGTCACCGTCTCCTGTGGGGGTTCAACCGACCAAGAGTGAATCTCGAGGCAAAGATGCAGAAGTTGTTGGTCATAGTGAAGAGGGTGGTGGCGGGAGAGGAGTGAGACCAAACTTGTCCATTCTGAGAAGAGTAAAGAGAGAGGCCACAAAGAGAAGGGCTTTACTGGGGTTTAGGATTCTGGGGTTTGTTTTTTGCTTAGTTTCCTTCTCTGTTTTGGCTGCCGACAAGAACCAAGGATGGGCACTCGACTCTTTCCATCGCTACAAGGAATTCAGGTTTTGTGACTTCTTGTTTTCTATTCAGTTAATCCATCGATGCCGGCATCAAAATAGGGTCTTTTAGTGGTTCACTTATTTTCATTCTCAACAATTAAGATTTGATTTGCAGATTCTTTCACGTGGCTGCAGGTATTGTCTGACAGTGAATGTGATAGGTTTTGTCTACTCAGGCGTACAAGCATACGATCTAGCCTATTCTTTGACCGCCGGCAAACAATCTGTCCGGAGTCAGCTCCGGTACTTGTTTGATTTCTCCTCAGATCAGGTGAGTCGTTGTCCGTGTGAAATTATTATTGTATTAATTTGCGTACCTAATATAGGACCAAGTTAGATGAGTGTCCAATTCTTGGATCGTCACTAATGCGAATAATGGTGTTACGTGGGGTCAAATCCTACTCCGACTTCTAGTTCTAACTGAAATATCATGTCATAATGCTTCGACCATACGCTGATATAATGATATTGTTCCAGGACCAACTTTTAGTTGCCTTTTTATCTTCCTTCCTTTACTTTTTCACCTTTGTCACTTCAATGTTTAGAAGAGAATATAACTTAGAAACCTTTAACATTTTATAAATTCATATTATAAACAAATACACATTCATTTTATAATTATTACTTTTATGTGTATATATGTTTCCATAAATCTATAAAATTATTATTTATTTGCATTTTTAATTTAATCGTATTTTATTTTAGTTGGTTTTAATATTTAAAAAGTTCTAACTTAACAAGTTTGTAAATAAATTTTTATATTATTTGAATATATAATTTATATTAGTCACTTATTAAATATTTTTTACTAACGGTGAAAAAATAAAAGCCCTGGTGATAAATACTTCATTTGTATCCTTAACAGTGTGAGTGTTAAAATTGTACAAAATTTAATTGCTTATATTAAATACTAATTGGGCAAGTGAAGTGACTTCTTATAACATGGTCAGGTTTTGGCATACCTTCTTTTGTCGGCAGCCTCTTCGGCTGCGTTTCGAGTTGAGGATTGGGAGTCCAACTGGGGAGAGGACAAGTTCCCTACAATGGCAAAGGGATCTGTGGCACTGTCCCTCCTAGCATTTCTGGCTTTTGCACTAAGCTCCCTCATTTCTGGTTATACGCTTTTCACTCCCTTGTGATACATGATGTGACTTTCACAGGGTATATACACGCGTAGTGAAACTATATGGATGATATGCAAGCAAGCAAGCATTTGGGGCTGTTCTTATGTTAATATTTTAATCAAATGTTGTACCTTGTTGGATGATTGGATCTTTGTTTGCGAACGATATGAATGAATGTAATTTACTTTTGAATACGAATCCACAATGGAATTCGTTTCCAATAATAAGCAAAGCATCAGGTTTCCTGGAACATCAATCCCAGTTCAGAGTTTAAAACAAAACATCCAATGAGGTGGCAGGCATGTAAATCCCCAGACAGTTGTGACACTGAAGAGTAAAATCCAAGTGACAATTGATAAAGCAAAGCACGAAAACATAATCCCGTGCCAAATTAAGAGGCTACATGCCCATGTAGAATAAGGACCCAACCATTGCCATTGTCCTAAGTAAGACCAAGTGGAGTCATTTCCATCTACCTACTGTATAGCCAATGCAAAGTATCTCACCTATCAAAGAAAAAAAAAAAAAGGATAAGTTCTAGCCAGACAGATCTCTACCTCCCACTTCCATGGCAATCTCTACAGTTAACACAATTCCATCCAAAATCAGGGCATGGGTTTATGAAGACTATGGCAAATCAACCAACGTCTTAAAACTGAAATCAGACGTTGCAGTACCACAGTTGAAAGAAGATCAGGTACTGATCAAGGTTATGTCTGCATCACTAAATCCAGTTGATTTCAAACGAATGGAAGGGATGTTTAAGGAAACTGATTCTCCCCCACCTGTAAGAATCTATTTCTTTGCTATAATATGTAATTTTTTCCTTGATCTGCTCCCTCAAAGTTTTTGGCTTTTCACAGACTGTTCCAGGCTATGATGTGGCTGGTGTGGTGGTCAAACTGGGAAGCCAAGTCAAGAAGTTTAAGGAAGGAGATGAAGTATATGGAGACATTAATGAGACAGCTTTAGTTGGACCCAAAAATCATGGAACTTTAGCAGAGTACACAGCTGTTGAGGAGAGGTTATTGGCTCATAAGCCTAAAAACCTCAGCTTTGCAGAAGCGGCTAGCTTGCCCCTTGCCATTGAAACTGCCCATGAAGGCCTTGAAAGAGCGGGTCTCTCTGCTGGGAAAACTGTCCTTGCCTTAGGAGGTGCTGGCGGAGTTGGGACTCTAATTATTCAGGTCATTTACTTTCTTGATGTTGATTTCCTTGTGATCTTTCTCGTGAATTCAGGAATGAGCAGTAACATACAAAGAATCTGGATATTCCCTTGTTTTTAATCAAAGTTTAATCCTTTACACATTCTTCATGATTGATGCAGCTTGCTAAACATGTCTTTGGTGCTTTTAAAGTGGCTGCCACTGCCAGCACTGGGAAATTAGAGTTAATTAAGAGCTTGGGAGCGGATATGGCTATTGACTACACCAAAGTGAACTTTGAAGACCTGCCAGAGAAGTTTGATGTCGTTTATGATGCAGTTGGTAAGATTCTGATATCTATAAAATCCTGAAAACTTGAAAAATTTGGGTTCAAAATTTTTTCCGTCTTGTGTTGGAGGCTCTAGTGCAGGTATAAGATATGTTGTTTGCGTGAATGACCTCCAGTCTAGTTAAATAACAACTGGTAGACTAATTCTTTAGAGCCAAAAAATGGAAACAGGGCAAAGTGACAGGGCAGTAAAGGCAGTGAAAGAAGGTGGAGGTGTGGTGACAATATTCGGTGCTGTTACTCCTCCAGCAGTCATTTTCGTTGTCACTTCAAATGGCTCTGTGTTGGAGAAATTGAAACCTTACCTGGAGAGTGGGAAAGTGAAGCCTTTGATTGATCCAAAAGGTCCATTTCCATTTTCACAAGCTGTAGATGCATTTTCCTATATTGAAACTGGCAGAGCTGTTGGCAAAGTTGTCATATATCCTATTCCATAACAAAGTGCTTTGCATATTCTCCTATGTATGTAACCGAGTTGCCTGTGAACTAGAAAATGTTATAAAGCTTTGAGAGTGTATCTGTTTGAAAATAATAAGCACCGCTTGCTATTAATCTTACAACCTCAGGCTCAAGTTCTTCAAAGCCTATACATTTTTCAGTCTCAATGGCAAACAACAACAGAAAAATACTAGTCATTGGCCTTGCAAGTAGCTATATTACACTTTAACGGTACAACCTGGTTTTCCTGTGGGAACTGTGGGCTTTAAGGGCAATAACCTTGCAAAGAACTTCAAGCCATTTTTAAGCAACTTGTATACTTCTTTGAGATATGAATTTACAATATTACAGAAAATTCATAAAGTGATCTATTTGTAAGTTTACATTCATCAACGTTGTGGGGCCGATGTTTCCTGTATGGAACCAAAAGCTGGTGCAACTTCTAGCTGTTTTCAGCATCAACAGAAGACCTTAGGCCTTGCCTCTTGTTCACTATAATCAGTCACCCTGGCACAAATTTGCGTCAAAACCTGAGGGTCTATGGTCCAGCAGAATCACCAAGAGGATTACCATAAATGGTTAGTTTTGTGTCCATGAGTACTGTAAGTAGCAGTTGCTGAGGTAGGTCGAAGAATCAACATAAATATCCATACTAATTTGGTTGACTACGAGAATTTTTAGGTACAAAACTGCTCTCTGCCTTAGTTTTATTATTATATTTGCTACTTAAGTTTTGGTTAACTGCTGTAATATAAAACTTACAGCAGTTATTACTGCTTGTTAATGAAATATGAAGAATAAAATTATCTTGTGAAATATATATTTCTCATAACAAATAGGGTAGGCACCTCTGTTATAGCTTAGTTTAGAAACAAATACATATAAGTAGAAGGCGTAAATTCTAGAGTAGCTATTTTCGCTAGTGTAACATTCCACTTTATTTCAATTACTGATAATCAACACTGAAGTACTTAAGAATCTTATAACCTCCAATGATGCCAATAGGCCTACTTCTACCAAATTAACTCCATTCATGTCCACCTTAATCCCTCGAGTCCAAGCACCAGCAGTAATAGTCAGACCTTGATATTGCTAGCAGTTCTTCTGGGCTCATCTTCTCGAGCTCATTTTGCCTCCGTGGAGCGAAGTTATTTCTGTTTTGTGGGTCAGAAGCAAGTGGGTAATCTTCTATCATATGACTTTGTGATCTCATCCTCATGTAAAGCCTCATAGTTGCTACACATTCCTCGTAAGGGTCTTGAATGCCAGTTTGCATGTCATATCTATACATAAAGTACTTGGACATTAGAGGCTTAAACTATCAAAGAAAGGTACGAGAAAGAACATGCCTTACTGTTGTCAGGCGACTTACCCAAGATAAGCTTGTGTTAGGTACTTGAGTGAATTGCTGAGCTTGCTTGTTTTCATTAGTGGAGGGTATTTTGCAGTATCTCTGTATTTTGAGTCAAATTCAAAAGCATTGAAATAACCTCTCTGCCATAAATAATTCAGAAGCTCCATAGCCATATACATACATATATATATATATATATATATGATATCCCATAAAATATAAGTTTGCAAAAGACTTTTTATTACCTGATCATTACAGCTGGATATTCTACTTCAAGACGGTCAAGATCATGGTCCAAACCATGACCAACTAGAATCCTAGCTTTTCCTGCTTTGGGTCGAATTTTCCACATTGGTTCTCCATTACATAGGAAGTCTTGAATCTTCTTTTGGACTTGTCTTTGTTGCATTGCATCCCTCAAGTACTCTGGCCGAATGCCGGTGGTTTCGTACCTGGAAGTAGTGATTACGAACGTGACTATAGTGTTTAACTTTTTTCTTTTTTGTAGTTACACGGGAAATCTCACTATCAGAAACAGCTTCTATTGAAGCTTGTAATAGATTTTTACCTGTAGTTTGTGACCGGAATTGGTGGTTTGACATAACTGTGGAAGATTATATTTTCGTTCTCATCAATGATGCAAACCCTTGCACAAAGGTCATGAGAACCATCACTGCCTCCTCCAACCATCTTGCAAGCCAATGCAACTACTTGTGGACCTCTTCCATAAGCATTGTCTATAATTAAGTTGTCTCTGAAGCCTAAATTGGCCATGCGAGCTAGTAGACCCTAGAACGACAATAAAGGAATTGGCTGTAAAAGAGAAATCACTCGGAACTTGCAGCCAAACAATATTAAATACAAATGGAAAGGGAACAAAAAGGAAAGATTGATGGAATGCAACGGTGGACCTTTACCGAATGAACTGCAGAGAGCTGGCATCGTTCTTGGTGAACTCTGCGAGCATTAGGGCTATCAAAGATGGCTAAGCAGAATCTACATCCTCGGCTAGTGAAGATACTCTTACACTCTAGTTTTGGCAATTGACCTACAGAAGAAAAATAGTGCTGAATATCACCCAAGTAACACTCTAAATCAGTGTATATTACTATTTAGAATTTGGCAACTTACCCATGAGACCTACATGCTCCCTCAAGGATTCAAAAGACCTGCAATGTTTCTTACAGACTCCACACATGGGTTCATGAACTGAATGAAATGAGATTTTCATGTGCTCCACTAGGTGTTCCATCCTATTGAATTGTCTGAAACATGCAGCACACTTATTCCTGCAACAGACAAACGATACAACGCAATTTAATATAGGGCTGTATTCACATAAACTAATAACACTATGAATGTTCATATCATAGCATTTCACTTTTGTCTACTGCACAGAGAGAAGGGAGACAGAAAGACTAAATGAGGAAGGATACCTCAAAGTCTCCGATGACTCGTTTCTGTTATCCATGGCAGATGCTCAAGTATCTATAGTTCTCAGGAGTAGAGAAGACTAGGGAGCTAGAGGTATGTGATGAAGGAGTTAGGGGCAGGGGTGTATTTATACTGGTAGAAGCTAGAAAAGGAATCTCTACAAGTTGACGCTTTCTAACCTTAAAAAAAGCATAAAACAATTGGTCCAAATCCAAATTCTCGGGTCCCATTCTGGAACCAGAATGATCATGAAACCACCCTTCAGCCTCTCTCCCCTATCCCCTATGTCTCTCCCCTTCTTGCATGGCTATTTGAATTTTAAATGTTGTCCGTGTGTTTGGCAGAACTTCACAAAAAAGAGAAGTTTATATGGTCTGTGCCTTAAGCAACCAAAACAAGTCATCCTAGGTTATCCAAGTGTCATAAGCATGGCAGCGCTCTTTTCCTTTATGCCTTTGAATGTGTGATTCCACAGCAAAAACAAGCTACATAATTGGACCTTTAATTAGATGAGTGGATCGTCTTGAAGTCTTCAAAGAAAACAGTGAAACTAGGAGCTCAGAATCTCGACTACGATGGTGAATTCTTTGTGAAATGACCATACGTCTGTTGTTTTATTTCTGCCCTAGCACAATATAACGCAAGTGTCTCTCAAAAGTATAGGAGCTTTTAATCCACTGAAATTACTATTCAGATATGTAGTTAGGTTACTCTGTCACTATTTTCTTATAAGATGTTACTAACGTTTGTCTATCACTGCTCTCCACAGAGTCGACCATTCGGTATTCACAACTAATCTTTTGATTAATGATTGCTACCAGTTAATCATATCATATACTATGTGATAAAAAATATTATTTTAAATCCTAATGTTACACCAAAATATATCTTAAATCCTAGCCTTTAATAATATAAAAATTAATTTTAAGGTTATAATAATGTTACACTTTTAATTTTAAATTAGTAGAATTTCAAATTCTCAATAAATTTATTTGTTCTATGAATTTAAATTAACATTAAAACTTAAATATATCTAATTCCTCGTGATTCATCATCAAATGTCATGTCTTATAGATATTGGCTATAGCCGTTTTCTCAAGTTTGTATTACAGTATTAGTTTTAGGGTGTTATCGTAATTTTTTGTTTCCTATTTTTATTAAGCTTATTGTATCTTATTTAAATCTTTTGAAATATTCAGAATTCAGATAGAGTTGCAAGTTCTTTCTGCTTTGTGCAAATTTTATTGGGTCATGTATGATCAAGATCTACCTCAAACTTGAACATCTTTGACCTCAAACTTTAAAATCATCCCTGCTAATCAATCTAAATTATCACCACCTCTTTTGATACTGAAGTTCTATCGAGAAAGAGAAGAGAAATCACATATGATATCTAAAGTCTACGAAGAAATTAGTAACTTTATAAAAAAAACTTACAAAACAACATTATTACGAACAAAATGAGTTTTGAAATTATTATATCAAGAATTGAAAGAAGAAGAATTGAAGAAAGTAGAGTTTAGAAAATTAAAAAAAAAACACTAAAAATAGAAAATAAAAAAGAATCTACTATCCTGATTTTCTACTATTTTATATTCATCAATGTTTACAAGGTTGAAAATGAAAGTTGAAATAAGTTGCCCCCTCTAGGATCAAAAACTAAAATAATGTTTACATTTCTTAGAGTATGAAAGTGCATATGCTTATCGTTTTGTATTGATACACCCCTTAGGTGATAGACACATGGTGATGCAATATCCTATACTATCTCAACAATCTCATTTTCGTCACTACTATTATATGCCAACCTTGTGTACTTCTCAACAACCCTCCTTTTTAAGTTTATTTGGTTAATTCTTGCATAAATATACTCCAAAAATTCATCATCTTCTTCAAAATTCTTGTCTCTTTATCTTTTTTTAATGTTCTTTATATGCTTCTTCCTCAACTTCAATATCTTGAGTATTTGCATTAACTTGCATTGTCCAAGATACAAAATATCAAAAAGAAAGCATTATAAATATCAATCACTTAAATATAATGGTTTAAGATTTTAATAAGATAGACTATGTGAGGGTTATAAGATCAAGAATTAAGAATTTTTGATATAATTAATAGTATAATGCAAGGATTGATAGAAGATTTGAAAGTTAGAAAGACTAATAGGTAAAAGTCAAGAAAACAAGAATCAACAATCAAAGATTATGATGAAACAAAAAAAAAGAATCAATAATAACTAATATTAAGATTAAGATTAAGATAAAAGAAAGAAGAACAAAAGATTAACTCTAATATAAAAGAACAATATATATTGATGGAGTTACTTTTAAAGGATCATCAACTCTAATACTACATGTTCCATTCAAAATGAGTTATGAAATATTTGTCTTGAGAATTGATAAAAAAAAAGAAGAACAAAAGAACGTGGAGTTTAGAAAATAAGAAATAATAGAAAAATAAGTAGAGAAGAGAGAAAATATTAAAAACAAACAAACAAACTTCTTGTTAATTGATAACTATTCAATTATTAGAACCTAGCTTTTATATGACTCTCATGACTAATCATATTTGAACATGTATTATACTTATTTTATACTATTTTTATATGTATCTAACATTGACGTCACCCTTTGTTCCTCTTTGACTTGAGGTTGGATATGTGAAGATATTATTATGATGATTTTTAAATACTTATATATGGTGCAAATGTTGAAGTTTAATGATCTTATTGCCAATATTTCGTTTGTTTAAAACTTTTTTCTTTTCATTGGCTTCTTTTGCATATAGAAGGGTAAATTGAATTTTAAATATACAAATTTACTCAAATTTGTAATATTAATGAGAAGTATATGTCAAAATTTTAATTTGTTGCCCATAGTCTTCAAATTTATTGACATGGATTACCATATAAGTTGTCATTTTATGTCAAACTAGACATGAAATTTTAAGAAGTAAATTTGTTGTTTGTTAACAATAAAAACCAATAAAACTATTACTAACTATTAATATCATGATAAACTAATCAATATATTATTTACTCTTGTGTATAGGGTAAAATATATTTTAAAAGTAAAAGAGACCAATATTCTTTGTAATTTCTTCAATTCCAGCAAAATCTCTTATGTTTAAAAATTCTTTTAGGAAGTTTTTAAGATTTCTTAAAAATTCTGGAATCGATTCTTTCACTAATAAAATTTTTGTTCATTAAAAATATAATAAATCGATATTCTTATTTTTATATTATCTAATAATCAGAGTTTCGATTGAGGTTTGTCCCTTCTTCCAATAGTACTATAATTCCTATTCCTACCTCTTCATACCCTCTTTTGGTTTATTTACATTCTATGAAATTCATACACTCCATGGACGGAGAAAAAAGTGGAGCCTTGGTCAGAATAAGCCGCTTAGGAAACCCAACAAAGCGAGTGAAAAAGATCTCATCAGTTCGAGCCTTATTATTCCTAAACATGTGTGCTTTGTCCTATATCCGAATTCATGGGGTCAATTCCCTAGGCTCAAAGTCAAATGAGAATATAAGCATTTCCAAAAAAATAGTGATAAAGGACAATTAATCTTTCTCGATCAATCCCTTTATCTCTCATTCTTCGAGAATTAGAAAGATTTTTTTTCAAGTTTGAATTCGTTTAATTGGAATATGGGCTCTTCTACTTAATTTTCTTTTTCTTTTTATTTATTTTTCTTTTATTATTAGAATTCTATTATCCTCTTTTTTTATTTCCCAAAAAACTGACCATTTGTTTTTTGAGCAAGCATCTTTTAATTTCTTGCTTTGGCGGGGGCGTGCATTGTCCTTTCTCTTATGAAATTTCATTGTCCGCTGAAACTTACTACCTATGAATGGCTGCGGTGTATTGGTTTATTCTTTTTCCTACTTTTTCCTTTTTTCACTAATAGAACACCTTTTTTGATTCACCCATTTGAAAGATTTTTTTTTCAAGTTTGAATTTGTTCATTTGGAATCTGGGCTTTTCTATTGAAATTTTCTTTTTTATTTATTATTTTATTTTATTTTATTTATTTATTTTTCTTTTTATTATTAGAATTCTGTTATTCTCTTTTTTATTCCCTGTGAACCAGGTTGTTTGTTTTAGGAGCAAGCATCTTTTAGTTTCTTTTTTTGGCGGGGACGCGTGTTGTTCTTTCTTTTATGAAATTTCATTGCCTATTGAAGCTTAATACCTAAGAATGGCTGCGGTGTATCAGTTTATTTTTTCCTACTTTTTCCTTTTTTCACTAAAGGAACACTTTTTTTAATTCACCCCCTCCGCCTCAAATATCCTCTAATAACAATTGATTATTCAACCCTCGTTATGAAAAATATTAGAAGGATATTTAATACCTATATCTTAGCTTTCTGTTCTATTTATTGAAATATCTCTTCTCTTTCTCCTCTTTTTCTTCTTTTTCTTTTGAGCAGTTAAAAGGTTCTTTTTCTTGAATTTTCGGATGAGCCTAAAGCATATGCTCTGTTCGTTGCAATGTAAGTGACAGATAAAACTTTATATATAGTTCCAAACATTGCCTTTTCCCTTATATGTTGTGGCAGGCGAGCTCCCTTTAGGGGATTGTGATTTTAGTTCCGGGATAAAAGATTTCTCTTTGTTTCATTTTCTATCTTTAACTCTGGTAAGAGCAAGTTTATCAAAATAGAGGATTTAGTAACAATTGTATTGGGTTGGAATCCATTTCCTATCATTTCTATTCCTTTTACTTTTGAAATATGAACAAAAGAATCATTGAAATATTTGTTTGATTATGATTAAAAAGGAGGTATTATTTTGATAATACATTACTCTATTGGAACTATTCGAATCCAATATAATTTAGAAATGGAATTCAATAATTTTTTCAATTCAATTTGAATAAATTCAAAAGTCTTCACAAAACGGTCTATAAAAAGCCAGACGCAATTTTATTTCTCAATTCATTTAGTAGTCTTTCTATAGCTCACTTTTGTCCCATACTATGAGTAAAAGGGAAAATGTAAAGACTACCATTAAAATAACCCAAGCAAGATTGACTATATCCATGTGAATATATCTCCTATCTCTATAAATATGATCGATTCATTATTGTTCATTATTATTGTTCACTAAAAAAATTAATAATAAAAAATCACATATGTAGATTAAAAAAAAGGACAGAAGACCTTCCTCTAAGTGGATATGTGGAAATACGCTATGATGATCCAAAGAAACTTGTAGTTTCTGAATTGAGATGACCCAAGAATTTTGATATTTCAATTTTGCTAGTCCTTGGGAACAATATAGCAACGGATAATTCAGAATCAGAATAGGTCCAATCTAGGGGACAAATCAATAGGAAATGTTATTTGCTTTATAAGAATGAACTTTTACGATAAAGGGGTGCATTCAATCCTTATTCATCCGTTTGTTCCTAGTTCTTCTCTTCACCATATAAGGTAGAGTAGTTTGGTTGCTGTAAGGCTCATAACCTAGAGGTCAAGGCCATCTCCGTGGCACTCTTTTTTTACAAAAAAAGAGGTTGTCCCTGTTCACTTTAACTTAAAATTAATTAACAATTTTCTGTTGGATAATGGGAGGAAAGAAAAGAGGGGTGAGCCTTGTCGACCAAAAAATCTTTTTTGTATTAGTCCCAAATCAAATAATATATAAGTAAGATTATCAAGTTATTATATTTTTAAATATATAAATATCAATTTATTAATCAACAATCATTGTGAGTTGTTATATTTAATTAAACACTGATTAATTTTTTCTTTTTTCTTCGCTATATCCATTTGTTGGATTTAGTGTTAGCGTCATTTAATTTTTCATGTCTTATTAATATGTTAGATAATTATATAAGAAAATAAAATTTTAATAAATTGATAAACTTAATATCATTCTAAACTACTTTTTTTTTTAAACAGAGGAATCGTAGCCGCTATCCTTTGGATGCGCACTGGGTAAATATTTGGATTGACACAATAGCCTAAAAATCATGTCAATCGGATACTCCGCACTAAACAAACCCTGTATAACAAGCTCGATTGAGAGAGCATAGGTTGGAGATTCGAACAAAGGAACTTTTGGCCCCCATGTCCCTCACTCCACCAACTCGACCACCCTTAGCGAGCCTAAACTACTTAATATTGATTAGCTATTAATAAAATATGATAAATTAATTTATTATGCATTATTATTACAAATAAATTTTTATTACTTATAAATGTTTCTTTATATCTTTTATATGAGTTAGAATATATAAATATGATAAATTAATAAAATAACAAGAAACTTGCAATTTTATTTACTATCAGTAAAATCCATCAAGTTAATTATAATTATTTTATTTATTAGCATTATCATAGAATGCTAATAAATGATAAAATATTTAATTTACTATCATATCATATCTGATTAATAAATATAATAATTTTTAAATTTTAATAAAAATAAATTAATATTACATGTTAAAATATTAAATATTTTTATCTATATCTATATATCACTTTTATAATTTGTCAATTTTTAATCACTTTTGCCGAAGTAACCGCATATGTAAAGTGTTAATCTCTGAAAAATTATGAGATAAGTGAGAATTAATGACAAAACTTAATAAGGGAGTGAGGAGTGACCACTGACCTTTCAGAAAAATAATGAAATAAGAGAATAAATTTGAGATTTTTACGGTCAACTATATCAAGCTCTTATTGTTACACACTTACACCGCCCATAACTTTAATGAGTGACTGCTGATTACATGAAGCATCACTGTGCAAAAAGGTTGGTTAGCATGAAAGATAAGCTTATGATATCGTGATGCGATAGATATTTGTTTGGATAAAAAGTGACGTGACAATTTGTCAGCTAATGACTGCATATAGCAACGAGTAGTAGAATGAAAAGCGGCTAAGTTCTGTCGTGAGATCATCGTTAATGCTTTTGCTGAAAGCAAAAGCAAAGAATAGCAGGAGATAAGATCTCAACAGAGATTAAAACAGCTTATCTTAATTTGCATCTTGCGCGTTACAGGCATGGCAAACGTGTAACGTGTATATGAGAGAGATGTGAAGGTCTGACTTTAAGAAATGGAGAATGTCAGCGAGACTCTCTTTTGACCCTAGGGTGGCCCAAAGGATTCCTCTTTTGATCTCTGCAGATACTATTGAGAAAAGATGGGGAATTGAAAGAACTTTTGCTTTCGCGGCCTGGTTGATTCTGGTCCACTATCTGCGTCAATTTCATGCATGGTTGATGGTTCTATCATCTCCCTCCATGCCCATGACTCCCAAAACCTCTCTGTAGTCAGACCATTGCCCATCTTAAACAAAAGGACATGAGATTTTCTGTCCTATTTTGTCCAGTACCTTCTGTTTCAATAACATCCTAGCCATTAAGTTGCAATCGTAGTCGTTAATTATAGTCTAATTTTTCAAACAAACAAAAAAATCGTTGTCATAGTACTCTACATTCTACAACAACCATGGCGAACCACAATTTGAAAAATTGACTACCACATTATTGAGATACCTCAGATGTGTACTAGTTTTTGGGAGGTGACAACAATCTCAGGCACACAAGTTCTCTCTCTCTCTCTCTCTCTCTAAAGCAGCCTGTAAATTCAAAAGGTGAGGCTAAGATTCTCTAGACCTCAATCTGGTCAAAAGGTTAGCAAATTTTTCTTGCCTGAGCGGCAACCTTTTCTTGCTGATGGGACTGGAATTTCTTTAGCTATTTTAAGTCTTCAACTATTCGAAACTGCCCACCTCCACTGCACAGCTCATACAACTTTTAGATAATGTTCTAACTTCTAGTAGTGCTTATCATCTCATCATTGCTTTATTAAGATGGAAGTACTATAATTCTTTCTATCTCCGTATGTCTAGAATATAGGCTCTCTCTCTCGACTTTTTGAGTACAAGGTCATCAGACTATTACTAAAGCAACTCATTAAGAATTGATCTTAGAACAAAAGTACAGTACTTCCAAAAGTTAAAAGGCATTTTACTAATTCAGGTAGTGACAAACTCTCTCCAAGATCACCTGATAGTGTGAACAAAAATCAATATCAAAGATCTGACTAAGCTCGTAGAACAGTAGAGTCCATCATTTTCAAGACGAGAAACAAGTTGATTCTGAGGCATAATTGCAGCCGTCGCATTGTAATTTGTTCATGCGGTCCAATCATAGAGGCATATGGTATCTCTCATCTTTTGCAGTTAATAATTAATATTTGAATTCTTTTACCAGATATAAAATGAATTTTGTGAAACAGAATTTCCCTTTTGGCACCCTACTGGGCGATGTTCTAAATGGTCCATCTTCTACCGGGCTTGAACGTTTCTCTTGCATTCATCTTTTAGGTAGTGAAGAGATGGGCGAAATGGAGAAAGAAGCATAAGTTTGACTCCTTTCAAGACCAAGCTCATGCATGCAAATGCAATCATGCATCATCAACGTATATATATATATATATATATATGAGCGTATTATATCGTTTGCAGAATATTGACAACGTGAGGTCACAGTCGCTTGGAAGTCAAACTGAAAAGAATGATAAAAGAAAACTTTTAAAAAGATAAAAGATGCCTTTCTGTTTTCTGACCAAAGACCGGTGAATTTTTGTCATTATTGTTTAGGGTTCTGAAAGCCATTGAAGCACTAGAAAGCACCATGCCAAAGCATATCCCTTCTTTTTTCTCCTTCCTTTCCTATGTTTTCCTTTTTGGTTATTGAAAGTGTTTCTTTTTCTAAAACAAGAAAATATTTTTAGAATATGATTTTTTTTGTATAGTTTAAAATTTTTTTAAAAAATCACAACCTTTAAAATTCTAAAATAAAATCATTGTAATTTTAACTTTTGAAAATTCCCTTCTATCACTGACTTCTTTTAAAAAATTAATAGAGAATCCTACATGGTAAAATCTCGAAATATGGATAAATCATATTGGATACTATATCCTTATCTATAAGCTTAATTGGACTTGGAATAACAAAGAAACCCGACTCACCAAATTTAATTTACCAAACCTAAATTAGATTATAGCCTAGTTTGCTAAACGAAAAACCTAAATTAGACATAATTCTCTTTGAAAATTATTCAATGCCTTCAACGGAGGAGATTTGGAGTTGATGGTTCGATTTTAGATGGGTTGCACTAAGTTTGCCATAAGAGGATGTATGAGGGTTGCTTCATGTTTATATTGGGAGGCTAGATTGCTTGATGTTTCAAAAATAGACTCTCTTAAAACTAGAGTTCAAAACCTATATAAAGGTATGATTTATTTCCCTCTTGCTTTAGGCACCAAATAATGTTTTAGAGTTCG
>JANITW010000008.1:13968411-13979309 GCA_027564335.1 Erythroxylum williamsii | reverse complement strand
GAGTAGAGGAAAATTTTGGTGGAATAAATTATGTCAATTAAATATCATGTTAGTAATGACATAATATTGTTTATTATTTTTTAAAATTAGAGAGTGAATTTCACTATCTCATTATAAAGTGAGATTCAGGGTCTAAAATTTTAAAAAATTATTTTCTTTTATTTTTAATAATTCATATTTTAGTTAATTAAAATATTAAAATCTCTTATCAGTACATTCTTCAATTAATAAAACTAAAAATTAACATAACCAAAATTGTAAATCCCTAATTCAAGAACTTGTTTTCCTTTCTCTCATTTATACAGTCAATTCTTTTTGTCCAACCTATTAGCGAAATAACAGTAAAAATAAATTGGAACGACTCATTTGAATGCAAGATATCGTGAAAAATCACTGTACTAAATTGTAAATTCCCCCTCTACGTTGCAACAAGACAATGGGTTCCAATCTCAAGATTAACATTCTCCACCAAATTTAGCGCACTCCAAAGAATGGAGTAGGAACTATCTTCGCAAATTAGGCAAAAGAACCAAAAAGAGAGTATATACGAAGAAGATGTTGTGTTATGTCTAGCACCGAAAGAGATATGAGTATAGCAATATAAGTATAGCGTTATGTGTCTGTCTAGGAAAAAAACAATACACTCATTGACAGTGGGCATATATACTAAAAAAAATAGGAACATTTGGGTATAATATTAACGATGGGAATTAAGACATGAACATTATAATGTAATCAAAGTGGGGTTCTATAAATATGAATGTTTGGGTCATAAAACTAAGAAATCTTAAAGATTTAAGAGTGGTGGTCAAACATTAACATATACATTAAACCAAGTTTTGGAACAACAACACCATCACAACCTACATTAACACCGAAGAAAACTCAACGATGATTGAGAGAAGGTGGAAAAGTAACATAGACCAAAAAATTGATAAGCAAACATATCTTCAGATATATATACTCACAAAATAGATATATACTCCTCATACTTGATACAGAACTCATTACAAACTAAAATCAACAAGGATGGAATTTGAAAATATTGATGTTAATAATGAACATTGATTTTATAAAGTTTTCAATTAAATATCTATCATCAGTTATAAGAACACATAAATAAATTATGTGTAGAAGTAGATTAATAATTTTTTTATAAATGTATTAAATAATATATCGAACTTTATAAATGCTTTTATGGCTTTATCAATATATCCGAATTTTAGCTATGCTTCATTGTAACAATTTTCAAATGTCTTGATTTAATTATTCAAAATATTGTTTCATTGCAATAATATGAAGGGATTCTTTTTTTTAGAAAATGAAAATTTTATTATTAAGAGTAGCTAGGTAAATAAATAAGTATATTACACAGCAATTAAAAAATTAAAATCTACATGAGACTTGGAACATTACAATACAAGACTAAATTAAAATACATAAAGAATTTAAGTTTTAACCAAATACAAGACTAAATTAAAATACATAAAGAATTTAAGTTTTCCTTTCTTTTTGTCGACAATCTATAATTTTGTCCATAATTTTTTATCTCACCGAATTTAGTTTAATTCATTATTAACTTAATATTGTACTCGTAAAATACAAATTTAGCCAATATCAATCATATTTTAAGTTTTATAAAATTAAAAATTTTAAAATAATTAATTAATGATTATGTTTTATAAAATTATAAATATTTTTATCTCTTCTTTCTTTTTCAGTAATAAAATTGACATCCACCCTAAGTAGGATGTCACACAACCTTTTTTTTCCTTATTTTGCAATTTCTATAACTCTATGTTTTATTAAACACTTTACAAACATAAAAAATATCAGAAAAGCTCTACTGATAAAAGCTCTACTAATATAAGCTCATCCAAATTGGCACTAAAATAAAATACATAAAGAATTTGAAAATTTCTTATTTTTGTTGACAATCCATAATTTTTTATCTCACCAAATTTAGTTTAATTCATTATTAACTTAATATTGTACTCGTATGCAAATTTGGCCAATACCAATCATATTTTATAAAATCAAAAAATTTAAAATAATTAATTAATGATTATGTTTTATAAAATTATAAATATTTTTTATCTCTTAAATTTGACATCCACCCCAAGTAGCACGTCACACAACCTTTTTTTATTTTGGAATTTCTATAACTCTATGCTTTTTAAAACACTTTACAGACATAAAAAAATATGTCTTTTGATTAAATATTTGTTTATATTTATGTAACTATTACAATATTAGAAAATATATGAATTTATAAATTAAGTTTCAATGTAAAGCTTTTTAAAAAGATTGAGTTTGATTTTAAATTGAGGCTCCTATTCAAAATTCGGTTGGGTATAACTCTAAAATTTTTTTAAAATATATATTAAAAACAGATACGCCTTCTAATCCATGATGGATTAGAATCTAGTTGGGCGCTTGGACAACCAAGCAGTGTGGAAGCTCTTTGTTTGGGTTAATGATGAAGAGGAGTGGAATCAATAATTGGAAAATGATTAGGAGACAAGTCATGAACAATGTTAGGTAATAGTATTAAATTCATGTTTTAATAGGATGGTTGGATAATTCATAATCCACAATAATCAAGCTTCCTTGAATCTCATTGTTATATTATTCTACCCGGCCCTGTCATTGTTGCCGGTGCTGTGAGGAGAGAATTTTTGAAGTGTATAAAAGTGGTTACCACAATAACACACTCCAATACAAAATGAAGCTTGTTAGTTGGTATTTCACTTTTGGATTCCCTATCATTGAATTGGTGAGAAACCTACTCAACTTGGACTTTCCTTTATTTTTCCCATTTGGGTTTTGGAACATACCTACTCAACTTCATTGTGCAATCAAGTTTAAGCTTCAAAGTTGGTTCTCATTTAGTACATGATAACCCATTAACTACTCTAAAGCTCGCTAGTTTACCACACAAAAGGACCAATAATTTGTGTATTTTCTTAAGACTCGTTCGGATATGGTGAAGTTGATCTCTAAGCCAAAGCCCCAACATGAAGAAACAAGATCCTCTGTTCAATATTACCCTGTTTTATTCTGTCTCATGAAATCTCAACCATTTATTTTACGGGACTCACACAGAGTCCACGCGAGACCTACACAAAATTCACATAAATAAATAACTGAGATTCATTGGACACAATAAGTCACCATAATATTGGATAGGAGATTTGGACTCCAACATGACCACCCTAACCATTGGGTCCTAAGTCCTAAGTCCTAAGTCCTAACCACTAGGCAGGGGAAGTTGCAACATCAGCATATACTGCGGTTATGGTGATGTTGAATTTTATAATCAACAACCTTAGTAATTGACATGTCTTCTTGCGATAAAGTTCAGGATGCATATTATTGTTTTTTTTATCCACGAGGTTAAACGCTGAAAAAAACATGAGAAAGTGTGCTTAATTTACAGATGTCAGCCTGCCACTGGGACCACCAACAGCCAGAACTTAGCTGGCAATCTGCGACTGGTCCACGTAGGTCCCTGTTGACGGATCCAATCATTGGATGAATACCCTTTAGACCCAAATCCCTGTACGTCCGCGTATACCAATGAAACAAAACCTTCCGGCTTCGGCTCCTGTGACCTAAACATTTTCCCACCTTCTTTTTCCGTTGAAAAGCCGTTAATCGCGCCAACTCCATAACGCTCGAAGACATTTAAAAAAAGACAAACATAATGAAAATATCAATCCAATATTTCAAATTTATAATTATCACTTTTTTCTAGCAATTGTTATGTTAAACATAAATAAGAAGAAGATGGAAATTACTAAAAGAAATAGAGATGTGGGTGGGGGAGATGTCGCCTTCCTTATTGCTTCAACATTCCCATCTCTGCAACCCCACATCTATATATGGTATTACATGTCTATCTAGAGCAAGGACTTATGTTTTCAATAATTACAAGTTATACATAGCACATTCACATTGATCCCTGCTTTCAATTCCCAGTTTTGCCCATGCCTTCTTCTTCAGCTCCTGGTTGGTATATATAGGGAAATCCTTATGTACACACCATTTCTGTATAGACATCCCCAGAGACAACATAAAGGCAAACTTGGGTCTTTCTTTTTCTTGAACAAAATACGTTCTGCTTTAGCCAAGGTACCACTCATTTATCATTTCCTTTCTTTGCTTCATTTTAGTTTTCTTGCTCTTCTTCCTTTAGAATTGTTCCCTGTTTTGCTTAAGTGTATTCCTTGAATTTTGATGTCTCGCAATTGAGGTTTTACTTTTGATTTCTTTCTTTTCTGCGTATGAATAATGCAATTCCAGGTATGCAGCGCTGCGATGTTTTAGACTTTGGTAGTAAAGCATTTTGAAGACAGAGCATACGTTTTATGAGGTGGAATGTTTTTAGTGATTTGATATGGATTCTTCATAGTTTATATTTCAAATTACGTATCAGTCTTCTGCTCAAATGGGAAGTTACTTCAACTATTTGTTTCCATTTCCATTCATGCCTGTGATCTTGAATTCGGGTTCATTTCTTTTTGACTAACATCTCTCGCTCATATTTTTACATGATCTTAGGCTTCATACATTCTTTAATTTCCTGACTGTTGATTGATTATTCTTCAGGGAAATGCCTGAACTGGCCATGGATGCGCTTAGTGGAGAAGGAATAGGTAATGATACCAACGGGGACTACTCACCTTACAAGGGAAGCTTAAACCAGCAACGATCACCAAAATGTGGATCGAGTCCACAGAGTCCTCGCAGTGATTCCATTGACCTGGCTATTGATGGGTTGATTGACACCTCCATTGACCACTTGTACCGAAATGTCTGTGAGATGCAGAGCTCTGAGCCTTCACCTTCAAGAGCTAGTTTTTTGTCATATGGCGAGGAATCAAGGATTGATTCTGAATTGTGCCATCTTGTTGGAGATATTGGAGATGTGGAGATAACCAAAGAGGTGGTCGCCGACCTTAAAGAAGAAGGAAATGCAGTTGACACTGTCCCTGAAAAGGATAGTAGATCTATTGATCAGAAGTCTACAAATAGGGATAAAATGCAATCCGCAAGTTTAAGAAAACAACTTTTCCTCTTGCAATCAGATGCTGCAGACTCTGGGAAGTCGAGTCCCAGAAGCAGATCTTCTCATGAGAAACCTTTGGTTGGCAGGCCGTATGAAAGGAACATGAGAAAACCAAATGCAGCTTTCCCCATGAAGAAGCAGAGAACTTTCGCTTCTCTGCGGGGAAAGTTTCAGTGTGGAACTGAGAATCTTCTTGAGGCAGGTTTAGACAACCCTGACCTCGGACCGTTCTTGCTTAAACAGACAAGGGATATGATTTCTTCAGGTGAAAACCTACAAAAGGCTCTTGACTTTGCTATACGAGCTACTAAATCATTCGAGGCATGTACAAACGGGAAGCCCAATTTGGAGCATGTGATATCTTTACATGTTTTAGCAGCAATATACTGCAGTCTAGGCCAATATAACGAGGCAATTCCTGTGCTAGAGCAGTCCATTGAAATTCCTGTATTAGAAGATGGCCAAAACCACGCTCTTGCTAAATTTGCTGGGTGCATGCAATTGGGTGATGCCTACGCAATGCTAGGACAAGTTGAAAATTCAATTTTGTGTTACACAGCTGGTCTGGAAATCCAGAGGCAAGTGTTGGGAGAAACAGATCCTCGAGTTGGCGAGACATGCAGGTATTTGGCTGAGGCTCATGTTCAAGCTTTGCAATTTGATGAGGCTGAGAAGCTATGTCAGATGGCACTTGACATCCACCGAGAGAAAGGTGGTCCTGCTTCACTTGAAGAAGCAGCAGATAGGAGACTGATGGGACTGATCTGTGATGCTAAAGGAGATTATGAATCCGCTCTTGAGCATTATGTTTTGGCAAGCATGTCCATGGCATCGCATGGCCAGGATGTTGACGTTGCTTCAATTGATTGTAGCATTGGAGATGCATATTTGTCATTGGCACGGTATGATGAGGCTGTTTTTTCTTATCAGAAAGGGCTCACAGTATTCAAGTCAAATAAAGGAGAGAATCATCCAGCAGCTGCTTCAGTTTATGTTCGTTTAGCTGACTTGTATAATAGGATAGGGAAGTTTCGGGACTCCAAATCTTACTGTGAAAACGCTCTAAGGATTTATGAAAGGCCTAATCATGGAATCACTGCAGAAGAGATAGCCAGTGGTTTCATTGACATTTCTGCTTTATATCAATCTATGAATGAACTGGATCAGGCATTGAAGTTACTTAAAAGGGCTCTGAAGATCTATGGTGATACTCCAGGCCAACAAAGCACAATTGCTGGAATAGAAGCCCAGATGGGAGTCATGTATTATATGATGGGACATTACGTTGACTCTTATGAGACATTCAAAAGTGCAATTTCCAAATTTCGAGCAAGCGGAGAGAAGAAATCTGCCTTGTTTGGGATCGCTCTGAATCAAATGGGTCTAGCCTGTGTACAGCGGTATGCAATAAATGAAGCTGCGGATTTGTTTGAAGAAGCAAGAAACATTTTGGAGAGGGAATATGGGCCTTATCACCCTGACACTTTGGGGGTCTATAGCAATCTCGCCGGCACCTATGATGCAATGGGCAGGTACTTCGTTGGTTTCCGTTAAGTTGTTTTCTTTGACTATAACGTTTAAGCATTATTCATCGATAATAGGTGATGTCATCTGTACCAGTTCATCTGAAAAATATAGCTTTGATGCCTCTTGTCCATTCCATCACAACTTAACAGGTTGGATGATGCCATTGAAATTTTGGAATATGTTGTTGAGATGAGGGAGGAGAAGCTTGGAACCGCAAATCCTGACGGGTATGTGGAGAAGCAAAGATTGGCCGAGTTGTTGAAGGAAGCAGGCAGGGTTCGCAGCAGGAAATCCAGAGCATTACTTACCCTCCTTGACACCGATCTTCCAGTTATAAAAGATGATTCAATTGAGGTATCATAATGCTGCTGATGTACATATGCCTATCTGTAATATTCCCTGTAAAGGAATTAGGTGGTTGCTTTATTTGATAGATGACGGTTGGCATTTCGAACAATAAACGAGGCGAAAGAGTTTGCATCTGTACTTCGTAGATTAAGGAATTGTTGAGATTTCATTTGTCTTAATATACAGTTGACTAATGTTGAGATATCATTTTCTTCTGTTCTTACATCAAACTTCTAATATGGAATTCTTCTAATTCCTTTCACCAACTTTTGAAGTAATCTATGCACCTAATGGTTCATTCGTTCTGAATTCAGTTTTTAATTTTGTTACAGAGTATTACAGAATATTTTAGCAGCATAACTGCCTTTCGTGACATTGGCAATGTTTATCAAACAACAAAAGGTTCCAAAGAAAGAAATGAGGATTCCATTTGGAAAAAAAAAATTGTTTTGCTGATAGTACAAATGTGAATAGAAATTCAGAACATATGTTTTCACAAAACCACATCAGTATTAGATTTCCAGCTTCACCATTTGACCTATTAAATGGAAGCAATCGATTGAGACTTTGACTATGCATTCTGCATATACTGACAGGCTTCTTCTACCGATAATGGCGGGTGAGAAAGGGAACCGTTAAGAATTTTACTTGCTATCCACAAATTAGCTGCCTCGGAGTAGTGTATGCCATCCCAGCTAATGTGCATGGACGGGTTCTTGCATGGAATACCATAAACTGTTCTATTAACTATTGCTGTCTTTCCGCAGTTAATATGATAACCATAATAACTACCACAACAGAAGTTCATCGGATCAACGAAACCTGATCATGGACATCATGGACTACATTAAAATTTGAAACAGCCAATTGACATAATGACTGTGAAGGCAATTGAGGTTACCTTGACTCTTTGCAGAACTGATCAGTTCATATTTTGCGGAATAAACATCCACATATGTGAAGGTTGAATCGGAGAGCTGTGTATTCAGCTCAGAAATCCTGTCCTTAAGCTGCCTGTTAAATTCCTGTGCGATTTCATTCTGGGCCTTCACACATCCATTTTCATCTAGATTACCATGCTTTGAGGGATAATATATTACACTGTATGGCAAGCAACCAAGTGGACCCGTATTATGCACCCAGAAAAATCTCGCCCCTTCTCTGAACAATTCCTAAAACACAAAGGGAAGTTTTAGGACATGTTTTTTCCTGGTCTGGTCACACGTGACAGGGATTACTGCTTACTTGCACAGCTTGTGAAAACTGGCTCAGAATATCAGGAATAGACATCCGAACTTGTTCTTCTGTTGAATGCTGCAATCCATAAGCCAGATCATTTTGCCCAATGTCAAATGTGTAGAGAGCCTTTGAGAAGTCCACATGTCCAGGGATATTACATTGGGATGGTAGAAATTTTTCTCCTTCTGCAAATCACCCAAAAAATTTGATCATTTCATCAGTTTTTATCACCATCAGATGATAAGATCCCCAAGGTGCTCGCTAAGACCTCATCAAGCTCGACAGATAGGATGAGCGACTGACCTTTCGGAAGAGAGACCAGCTCATTATAGACACCCTCAACACGAGCTTTGAATCTCTTGAACTGGGAAATTTGTATGCTGAGATGGAATGGGCTATAACCACCAGGACGAAGGGAGGAACCTCCTGCGGCGAAATTTGCACCGTGCCCAAAATCTGTTCCAAGGGAGTCTAAATATGCACTCAGATACGGTAACTTCAATTTCTCAGCTGCTCAAGTTACAGAGTAAAACTGGTGAGTGACAATAACAGATACGTAAATCCAATTTCTTGCCGGTTCTAGTGACGGCCATCATCCCTTTCTCGATTCAAAAGTCACATAACCAGAAGTTCAACAAGAAACATAATATTGCAACAATCAACAACTTACCCAAGCAGAAAGTAAAGCGCAATCAAGTCTGAACCTTTTGAATCAACATGTACTGCATTTCTTTGCAAGGAAATGACAAGAAGGTAGTGGAATGTATGCTCACCTATAAAATCTACAATGATTCGACCATCACAGAATCTTCCTGAAGGATTTCCAAAGAAGGTTTCGCCATTAGGTGGAGTGACCTCTGCTAGTCCTGCTGCGGATGACTCTCCAGTATCAGAATTTGAATCGCCGAAGTTAAAGAAGGCCTGGAACCCACATTTGTGCGAGTGCGAGTCAGAGCCACCCAACAGCAATCTGGACTGTGTCAACATCTCCAGAAGTAAAATCAGAATAAGACAAAGTATCTTCCTGGAGTCCATTCTGGCGGTGGTAGTGGTAGCAGTAGCACTGGACTAGGGCCTTGAAAGATTCCCCAAGTAAGGAACTTTATACTCTCACTAACACGGTCCTTTCTTCCCACTACTTTTTGTTTAGAGTTGAATGGAAAGGTACATGAATTATATGCATGGGAGCTGCTGTAGCCATAACTCATAACTCGGTCTTGTCTTCGTCTGTGTATGAGAATAAAAGAAGGGTCCACAACTGCTACTCTTTCTTATACAAAGACGGGATTTGACCATATCACTGCCTCCTCTCCTCTTCTAAGCGGCAACTATCCGTCAACGATTGGCTTGTCGTTATGATTAATCAGCCGATAGCTTTCGCGAAATAGAGTAAACTGAGGCTGGCCCAATAAGGGTCACCTAAGAGCTGTCGAAACTCGAAAGCCCTTTTCTGACACGATTGTCCTATGGTAAGTGCTGTTTCACTGAAAATGGGAGTGCAAATTTGATGTGACTGAATTCTATTTAATTGATTTAAGATTTATGATTTAGCTATTAGGGTAAATGACAATTTGTAATTAAAAAGAGTTCAGAAGGGAATCGAGAAATAGAGAAAGAGAGAGAGACCAAGAAGAAGATACGATTAAAATCATTTATTTTATCATCTTCTTTTAACTTATAACAATTTAACCAGTTTTAATTGTTGGAAGTTATCCATTAAAAACATAATCCATATGCAGAAAAAAGGGTTATATTAGATCTTAACATATTTATTAGAATTCAATTTAAACTCAAACATTTCGATATATTTAAAATAACCTTAACATTTAATGAATGTTTAATTTGAACCCTAGCTCAATTTTTTTAGTAGTCTTATATTACAAAAAGTATTATATCAAAGTGGATATTAAAAAATTGAAGACTTTCTCTCTCTATAAAAAAAATTAAAGACGTTCTTTCTCTTTCCCTTTCCAACTTATATATTTATTATTTCTTCATCTTCTTGTTCTATTATTTTTTTTGTACAATTTCAAGCTCTTCATTTTAATCTATCTTCTTCTTCTTCTTTTAAAGCCTTTGTCAACCTATAATTTCATATATATGCACATACTTGCAGTATACATCTAGGCAATATATAAGTTATGTAGAATCTCACTTATTAAGGCAACAATATTGTCAAATGTTATGTCTTTTTAACAACTATAGTTACCAAAGTGTAAGGTGTTGTGGGTTCATATTTGAATAGCTATTGGACTGTTTTTTTCTTGAACTCCAACAAGCTTTAGTTTTTGTAGTTTATGAGAATTACAATATCGGGTTATAATCTCTAGTAACTAAGGAAGAGATAGTGAAAGACGGAGTTTTATGTTTATCATAATGCAAGAAAATTTTTTTAAAATAAAGAGAGAAGAATGAGGAATATAAAGATGGGGGAGGTATATTAATTTCTGAATGTAAACATGAAAGCAAATGAGACATTTTTTAATGGTAAAAATGGCAAAAGGTGTCATGATTACGAAAGGCCAACGGTAAATAGACAATGCTAAGATAAAAGATGAAGAAACTAAGAGAAAAGAAAGAGTGAGAGAGGGAAGAAAGAAGAGAGAGAGAGAGGAAAGAAAAAGAAGAAACACATGTTGGTTCAGCCGGATTCTGGCCGAACGGTGCGTTGCCGTTTGGATCCATCGATTGGCAACTTCCTGTGATATCTGCT
>JANITW010000008.1:13939144-13955642 GCA_027564335.1 Erythroxylum williamsii | reverse complement strand
TTCAAGTGAATGACAAATTACAAATTAATTATAATATACTCAAATATTTAGTAAGCTATAAATACATAAAATTTTTTGAAACTTATCTTTAAATTATCACTTAAAACTCAGAAATCAAAACCATGAAAATTCTTCGCTGCAAATTTTGAACTGGAGTATCTTATATTCATATGTTGATGAACATAAAAAAAATTCTTATATTCATATGTTGATGGACATTAAAAAAATAGAGTGTAAGATACTTCAAATGAATTTATAAGTATAAGAAGTTAAAAAGTTAACATTAGAATCTAAAAAAGATTACGTAGAATTATCAAAATGAACTCCACCTAAAATTGTTTCATTCCTTCTTTACAACTATTAATTAGCAAATTAATGCTCTTCATTAATTAAAAGAGAGTTAATGTTATTTTAGAATCTGGAAAGATTAATTTGGAAGATAAAAAGATTACATAGTTGTTATCATGATCTCCACCAAAATTGTTTCATTCTTTGTCTGCACCATTAATCAGCATTTTATGCTATTCATCTAACATTGGAAGGTTAGAATGGGTAGGCCCCTAATAGGATGGGGCCCTGGGCAGGGGCAGCCGCCTTGAGAATAGGTAAAGATAAGGGTATGTCTTCTTTAGCTATTCCCCAAAATTGGGGAATAATTAAACCCAGGAAAAGCTATTCTAACTCTATTTTTCTAACCAAACACAAGAATAGGTAATTGTTAGGAATACACTAAGAATAAAATACTTATTCTATTAAACCAAACATGTTGTAAATGAATTAATTTTATTTTATTTTTAATTTAATTAAAATATAATTAATTACAATTTTAAAAAACTATTTTCCCTAAAGTTATGAATCTTAAAATATAAAATAAAATTAAATAAAAAGAATACATGTATAATAAATTAAAAAATTTTAAAAATAAACATAAAAATAAAATATTCTTTGATTGGTATTTTTTTCCAACACATGGGAACATTCGCCAACAACATGACATATACTATCTCCATACGAAAGGATATTACAAAAACAAATTGATCTGATCTGAAAGAAGTGATGGATCATCGAGGTTGACAATGGGCTGGGCCAAACCTGGGCCTTTTTACGCTCCCTAATGCAGGAGGAAGACGGTGGTGTATTGTCACCCCATGACGCTACTCGCAGATTGTGTCTTGTTGCTTAGCAATAGCTACAGTTGAAGAAAAGGCCTGACAGTGCAATAATGATTATGTACGATTGTATCATTGTAAGCCGACAGAAGTTACCGTTAAGAGCTCACAGTCAAAGATACCAAAAAATTAGAGAAACAATATACAGTCTCGCTTTTCACTCTCATACCTCCCCCGCAGTTTCTCTGTAAAAAATGGGATATGCTTTATGTTATATGGTCTTCCCTTTCCGGGATTTCCTTGAAACTTCTTTCACCAACCAAGCATTCACGAGACTGCTGATCTGCATTTGATTCAGTAAACCTGTAGATTCACCAAGAATTACAATCTCCGTGTCTCTATACTCGAGTCCAATGCCATTAGTTTTACGCAGACACCAAAGATCAAACATAGTTATTGCCAGTGCTGAGATAACTAATGCGACATCTACCTACGTCAACTTCGTCCTTGCCATCTCAGGTGCTCACGGTAACGATGAAGCGATACCGGAGAAGGTGATAGGAGAATGCGTAAACAGGTACAGTTATACAGATGGTGCCCTTGAAGCTTCAACTCAAGGCCTAGCCATGGACTCTTGTGACTATGCTTGCATGCACGCCATAACTGCTAGAGAATACCCTAGAGTGTGCTATAATGCGTTTGGAAGGTACCCTGGATTGGCTTACCCTTTAGAGATTCAAGGTAAAGAAGAAGGTTGGAAGCAAATTTGCGATGTTGCGGTGAGAATTGTTAGAGTATCCTGTATTAATTAAATATAAAAATGTTAAAAAGTTTATAAATAGTAAGGGTCAACTATCCGAATAATTAGTTCTAGTTATTTAGATAATAGTTGATCCAAGCTCAATTATTTTGGTAGACTCTATACTCTGTCTATATTAAAAATTTAATATGGTATCAAAGTAGGTTTGGTTTGGATTATTAATTTTTTGGTTGTTCATTTGGATATCCAGTCCCAGCGGCTCAGTCTGATTATCACTGCGTATATTTCAAGTAACAACTAGATATCCAGTCCTAGTTGCACTTGAGAGGGAGTGTTAGAGTGTCTCATATTGATTAAACATGAAAATGTTAAAGGGTTTATAAATGGTAAGGATCAATTATCTAAACAACTAGTTCTAATTATTTATACAATAGTTGACCCAAACTTATTTTTTATTAGTGGACTCTACACTCTGCCTATATTAAAAATTTAATAAAAATTACCGACATTCTTTTCACATTTTAGAAAACATGATATATGATTTTATCAGTTAGTTAATTGATTTTTTATAAGTAAATTATTAAGTGAATATAAGCCCATCCAAACAAATCTTTGCCCAGTCTCCAACGAAGTTTGTAGAGAACCATCTGATATAAAATTTAATTAATACAAATTCAAAGAATGTGTGCAACATTGGAAAATGTTAAATCCAAACAAGGATGACTGGTCTACATCTGCGACACCTTTTACGTAAGTTTTCCAAGGTATCAACAAACATGATTGTGAGAAAAACTCACTGGTTCTCCATCATCCATACACAGAAGCAATAAAGAGATGAAGAATCTATGAAGCTTGCGTCTGAAATGTGGAAGAAGAAGAAAGGAGACAATAACAAAAGCTCTCGAAGGTTCTCTCTTCTTTAGACACAAAATGAATTAGCAACTAAAGCAACCCCACGTGACAAAACACAAAAACATCTGCTCAAAGTCAAGACGTTGTTGTTCATCTGAAGCCAATAAACACAAGGTGCTGTCGTTTCAATTACAAGGCAGAAGCAAACATACACGTGATGCACAACAAGTCCAAAGGATTTAGTCATGTCCACGTGTTATACAAAGTAGCAGCACTTGTTAACACACAATTAAAGCATCAATACATTGTCGTGTTATTACAAAATGAAGCAAGGCAAAAACGCACAGCATCAGGGGAGACTTCATTAAAGGCTCACATGACAAGCACATGAGGAGAGCATAAAGGTCAAAGACTTCACCGAAGGTCATCACCTATTTCAGCTGTATAAAACAAGCAAAGAGGGCTTAGGACAACACATACAGCACATACGAATTTAGCATTCTTCAATTTCAGCATTCATCTTGAGAGTGAAATCAAGAGTGAAAAGAAAAGGGTTTTGAGAGTGTGCTAGAATACTCACAGTGAGTATTGGGAGAGTTGTGTGACTCTTGCAAGTGATCAAAAATCACTCAAACTCTGTAAAGCCTTCTTTCATTTCTTTTCTTCCTCATTAGTGAAATACTTACCACCAACGGTGGGAACCTTGGACGTAGATAGTGTATCACTATCGAACCAAGTAAATCTGTTGTCTTTACTTTCCTGCAAGTTTACTATATCTGCATATTGTCAATTCTTTATCAGTCTTGGTTATTAAAGATAACAGGAAATCAGTAGAAAAAACCCAACAATGATGATAAGAAGTTTGAAAAGTAAAGAAGACAGGGGACTTGTCTTCCACCCTTTTATTTGGATGTTTTTACATTTAATATATGTTATATTTTAATATATGAATTGTTCTTAATTAAACCACATTAGTTTAGAGCTATAATATGTCGTTTTTAACATTTAAAAAGACTGCTACATATGGCCCTTCCCAACAAATTTTACAAGAATATGATATAAAACCTAAAACGACATGCAAACCCACAAAAGAACAATCAGATGCATCTCCTTTCAAAAAAAAAAAAAACAATCAGATGCATAAATAAAGGTTAAATGCCATTATTGATTTGGCAGCCAAAATTATAGAACTAGAAAATTATACGATAACCGATAAATTGGCGATACTATATATCCAACTCGCCCGATATTTTCACCTACCGAAAATCTCAAAGTTTTTGAGGAATGTGGACCCGACGTTTCACTAATAGAAAAAACACACAATCGGAAAACAAAGTAACATACAAACATTAGGCCGGAACTGAAACGAAACACCCGATTCGATCTCTAGACCTCTTCGAAATAAGGCCAAGTCTTGTTCGATTCAACGTTCAGAGAACTGTATTGACGCGCTGGTCAATCGTTTATGGAGTTCCCAGTTCAGGTTTGATTCTACATCATTGACTGCCTGTCGGAGGTTGTTTCGTTTGTAACAGCTCCAAGTAGACAAGGTGGGTAGCTTCAGACTGTTCCAGGAAGTAGAAAAGTTATTTTTGTAGATGCGAGTTACTAGAATTGGAATGGAGTTTTTTAGGTTTCTTTCAATGGTTTTAGGTGTTGTTCATGGTTGATTGAGCTTATTGACGTTTAAATTGAACTTCGATAACATGCGTTAGATTTGGTTCTGATTTCAATTTGATTATTGTTTGACATTGATTGGAAGATTCAATTTTTGGGGTTATATCGTTACCTCGGATGTGCAAAAGTGAATTGTTTATGAAATCGAATTATCAGGTTTGGATTGGATTGGGGTTGCAAGGATAGTTTCGGTGGTTTGCATTGGCTTTAACTAATCTATAATATAGAAACTATATCAATCTATCAAGTGTTTTCATACTTTATAAAATTGGGTATGGATAGTACATTAAAGTTGTGTTATTGGAGATCTGAAAATCTTGGTGATCTAGGCCCTTCAAGATTCTTCAGGGGAATCCGACATTTCTTATCTTGTACGGGTGCATATGAAGTTTATGTCTAAGATACTATTGCTTGAAATGTTGAAGGGACTGACGGTGGATTTTATTTTCTTTTATCATGCAGGTTTTGTTCATGTCCTAAGACTGGCTTGCTTGACCAAATATAGTACTTAATATCCAAAAGAAAATATTCCCAGTTGTTGTAACCAATCTATGTTTGCAACATCTATTAGCCATTTTGATTAGGGTCAAAGGCACTTCATTTTCTAAATGCAAGGTATAAACTGATTGCTTGCCTACTCCTCAAGTTGGCTTTACCTGCTGGATGATAACTGATTCCAGCAGTTGGCTGTAAAGTAGGGACAATTGGTGCTATAATTCTATGGTCACATGAGATAATTTGGGCTTTATTTAACCTCTGATTGGTTATACATGAAAGGGAAACAACTTGCAGAAATCACCTTGATGAAGCGACTAGAATCATCTAACACCTTGTTTTGAAGAAGGGAAAATGCTACCAAATTGGAAGAAACCCCACATCAACTTAATTCTCCCATGTATAACAGATATTTTATTTATGTTTGCTGGTTCATCCAGTGGTGAAGAGGGTGTTAATGGTGCTCTATAAGAGGAAATCATGGAGCACGCTTCAGAGAAAAGATTTCCTGTAAATGCAAAGGATTACAAACTGTACGAAGAAGTTGGTGAAGGTGTCAGTGCCACTGTATATAGGGCTCTCTGCGTTCCACTGAATGAGATAGTTGCTATAAAGGTTCTTGATCTGGAAAAGTGCAATAATGACCTGGTAAAATATAGTTTTCTTTTGGAACTCTTGATACTAGCGCTATACATGTTGGACACAGAAATATTTCATATGTTAACTGAAACGTATGATTTACTTATACATGGTATTTCCTATTAATTAATTAAGGATGGCATCAGACGTGAGGTACAGACAATGACCTTAATTGATCATTCAAATGTGTTGCGAGCTCATTGCTCGTTTACTTCTGGATCCAGCCTTTGGGTTGTGATGCCGTACATGGCTGGAGGCTCCTGCCTGCATATAATGAAATCTGCTTATCCAGAAGGTTTTGAGGAGCCTGTTATTGCTACAGTATTGCGTGAGACTCTGAAAGCTCTTGTTTATCTTCACCAGCAGGGGCACATTCACAGAGATGTCAAGGTGTAGAACGTGCCTGGTCTTTTATTATACTCGTAGTTTATATTTATATTCATATTTGCTCTTAGAAGTATTTAGATAGTGGATATGACCATTAAAATTTCTAAACAAAAACACATCTATTGGTAATCAGTAAATCTAACAAAAACCGAAAATCATGATGTCTTGTAAGGAATTATGTATTTTGCATGCTTGCATGTCAGTGCATGATTAACCTTTGTTCTACTGGAAACGTGAAATCTTAAACTACCTCATTAAGTTTTTGTTTAAACTTGAATCTTTAATGGCTCCCCACCCATGACCAATGCTTTTTTTGCTCCTCATGTGTGTTTTGTCAGTGTGCAAGTGCAGTTATGTTTTGACCACGTTTGAAGTTTTACCTGTTGTACGGACCTTACGTAATAACTTTTCCCTTAACTTTCGTTTGCAGGCTGGGAACATTTTAATTGATTCAGATGGTACAGTTAAATTGGCAGATTTTGGAGTGTCAGCTTGTATGTTTGACACAGGAGATAGGCAACGTGCCAGGAACACTTTTGTTGGGACTCCATGCTGGTACAGCTTTTACCTTCTTACCTTCTAGTTAACATTCTGGCATTTGGAATCTACTCTACAACTTTCTACTGTAATAACTCTTTTTGACTACTTTTTCCCAGGATGGCTCCTGAAGTTATGCAGCAATTACATGGATACGACTTCAAGTGAGAAGCACATGAATTATGAGTTTCTTTGTATTTCAGTTCTGTCGCATTTTATGTTCCCAATTCTTGAAAATGTTTATCTGTGAACAGAGCAGACATTTGGTCCTTTGGAATAACAGCTCTTGAACTTGCTCATGGCCATGCTCCTTTCTCAAAGTATCCACCAATGAAGGTGAGTTGTTCAGCTTTTGATATTTTCAATGCATTCTGCATGTGGCATTTTTTTGGTGCTATTTCTCTTCCCTTTTTCTCTATTGGTTGATTAAAAAGAGAGTGAGGCAGAGTATACCCAATGTTTGAGCCTGGGTCTAGCCAGGGAAGGCATGCCAGATTATGAGATCAATCCCCAGGCAACCCTTGTTGCATATTGGACAAATTAATCATCTCTTATCTTAATGCTTTTCATCATGATTGCAGGTTTTACTGATGACCTTACAAAATGCACCTCCAGGCCTTGACTATGAAAGAGACAAGAGATTTTCAAAGGTGGGTATTATGTAGTTGATATCATCCTCACAATCATCCATCAAAAACATGCCTGACAGTGATGTATCTTTGCAGTCATTTAAGGAGTTAGTAGCAGCTTGCTTAGTGAAGGATCCAAAGAAGCGCCCTTCCTCTGAAAAGCTTATGAAACATCATTTCTTTAAACATTCACGCTCTAATGAATATGTTGCTCGGACCATCCTTGAGGGACTTGCTCCTTTAGGGGAACGATTTCGGCAGTTGAAGGTCTCCTGTTTTTTAATAACTACATCTTTTTTGGTAAACATTTTCGTAAGAATTCTGAAGTAAACATCCTTTTTCTTTTTCTCAGGCAAAAGAGTCTGATCTTCTTGTGCAGAATAAGGCTCTTTATGGTGATAAGGAGCAGTTATCACAGGTGAGTTATGGGGATTGTCTAAACTCTGAGTTGCTGTCTTCGTTGAAAAGTTTGATATCTATAATAACATTTAGAAGTGAATGAAAACCCTGAATGATGAATAAAAAACGGGGGCCAGCATATGTACAGTGTATGAAGTCTGTGCCCATGAGTGTCATTTTCCATATTGCGTGAAGAGCTGTTATTCACTGGGGGGGGAAATGCCATTGCTTATCTTAGCCGTGTGCTTCAGAATCAGAAAGTTTGGTGATTGCAAATCGATTTCCCATCTTCTTGCCCTGAAGTATGTTTGGCAGGTTTACTGCATTTATGAGGCAACTGCCTGTGTTTGACATTATTTACTATTTATGTCCACTCCCAGAACTTTGACACACTGCTTTATGATTGTTCTGCCTCTTCAAATGCTGCTAAATGATCAACCCTACCAAAGCAAACCTACTATACCCCATCAAACCAATCGTAGATCAACAATTAATCTAAAAAATAAAATTTTGTCATTGAATAGGGTTTAGATTCATGTTTCTATTAACAAAGCATAAAGATTGAAAAAAATTATGGCTCTATTTAAGAATACTTGAAGTTGTTCATTTAGTAAAATGTCCCATTTTCTTCCTAGTTTATTTATATTTTTTGTAATCTTGGGAATGCAACTGAAATATTAAGTTTCACCTTAATTTCATGAAGGTGTTATGGAGCTTTTTAGAACTTAGAATCTCCAAAAGTTTGTATCATATTAATATGGTTTGATTGTGGTAAAGCGAAACTTTTAAAGATGTTATCATTTTCATTGATGGGGTTCCTCCAAAGTTACCCTGTTTTATTTCTTAGGTCAGTTGGAAAGATATTTCTATGTTTACATTTGTGTTCATATGAATGCTGTATGAATCATTATTTAATCAGGGTGGCTAACTTTCTGGAGTTTTGCCGAGTTTTGATGACAATAGAATCTGACAATTGCTGTCTTGCAGCAAGAGTACATAAGGGGAATCAGTGCCTGGAATTTCAACCTTGAAGATTTGAAAAGTCAGGCCGCTATGGTGAGTTCTTTGAATCACCAGATTTATATCAAAATTTCTATTTGAATCTATAGTCTCACTAGAAAAATGAAATGCTTTTAGATAATTCTTTCTGCTTCTTTTCTGCCTCATTACTAGTATATTGATGTTTGCAGATTCAAGATTATGAGGAGATTTCAAATGCAGAAAAACCTGAAGTAATTGAGAAGCAAAGGGATACTTTCACCGATTCTCGTTACCCATCTGAGAGGCCATCATCGGAAGGGATTCATTATTCAACTGCTGTTTCTACACATGAAGTATCATTCTCTGTCCCAGGATAGCTTAGAGACTTTTGTGTAAATCATTGTATCAGATATTTTACATCGACCTTTCCTTTCTTGCAGGACGGGTATAACAATATTATGGATTTGGAGAGTTCGCTTTCTTCATTTCCTATTAAACCACTTGAAGCACTGAAGTATGGATCTTATTTCCTCTGTTCTGTCATTCTGCTGAGAACTTTCTTTGTCAGTGCTCACTCATTTTCACGGAATTAAATGGAAATTCAACCTTAATTTAACAAGCAATTCAATGCTACTGAAGGTGAAATGTGATTCGTAGCAGGGCAGAACAAAGTAGGAGCTCAATATACCCTTGTATTTAGGACAAATATTGACCCTTCTCTTTTGCAGTGTCTTTGAATTCTAAGCTGCTCTTATTGTTTATCATTCATTGTTATCCTGCACTAGCCCAATCATTGCTCCACCCAACACCACACCTCAAACTGCAGAAGGAAGAGAAAAAGAGAAGCCATCAGGACATGCACACAGTGTGGGGTTTAAGAAAACTGTTAAAAAAGACTTAGTTTGCAAAATTTGTAGTACCCAACTTTATCAATGATGTATTATAGTACCTAAAAATTTGTTATACTTACTATTTCATTGTTCAGTTTCTATTTCTTGACTGTTGAGTTTGTACAGAGGTTGTTTTGACATTGGTGAAAATCATGCTGATGCAACTAGTCCAAGTTGGAAAGAAACTCGGCAAACAGAACCTGAACATCAAGCTCATACAAAGTCATTATTGATTGCCACGGACCAAGGAAGAGAAAAAGTTGAGGGTGAATTTTCAGCGAGAAGTTCTTTGCCACGTCAGGCTGCAGCTGAGCATAAAAAGTTTTTGAGTGGTCCACTGGTACCTGATAATGCAATTTCTTCCAGAAAGATCGTCGTCGATGAAAATAGGTGAGCTCTGCTTGAAAGAAAGTTCATTATGTTGTTTTCTTTACACTGCTATTTAGTCTTTTGAAGCTAGATCCATAACTGGCCTTGGTCTTTGTGATGGAAGAGTGTTTACTTTTCTTCTTTCATCCTTTAGTTTAATGATTGCTTAAATATGGTTTTGATAAGCATGTACAAATTACTAATTTATTCCCTTTAAGGAACAAAATGGTTCTAGGTACATGATTTGCTTAATTTTCCTTTGTTTGCTTGTTTGTACAAATAGTCATACGAGATCTTGAGGTATACACTACTATATGAATCTTTTTCTCAAAAATTATCTGAGTGGAAGAGCTACTCGTTTTTGTAATCAATTGCTCATCGTAGCTTCATACATCTTTAGGGATTATCTTCAGCAAAAGGGTCAGTCAGATAGAAATTACAGTGGTCCATTGTTGTATCGACAAAAAAGGGAGACCAACAACATTTCATCTGGTATGCTATTCTTGTACCACCTTGTTATTTGTTTCTTTTATGCTGCCTCTATGCTGATTCCAATTCTACTTTTGCTTAATCAATGTATGCAGCAGATGATGTATCAGAAGGACCTGTAATGTGTAGGGGACGCTTCAAGGTGACTTCAGCCGATCTCAGTCCCAAGGTATTTATGGATTATTATATTGTGATCACTGGTTAACCAATGTTAGCAGTTTGTTTTTGACTAAGAAACCAATTATGGAGTTTTGTTTCGACATGTGTACAGAAGCTTTCTTATTACATGTTGAGCAGGGTATAGTTTATCATATTTAAGTTGCAATTTGGCATTTTTATCATTGTTTCATCAATGTTTTTACTGAGAATTAACTTTCAGAATTAGTTATCATGAACTAAAACTAAAGGACATGTGTTTCCTATTTACAGTGGTTAAGTATCTTCATCAATGGTTTTTTTCATGTATTGGAAAATTAGCAGCATGCTCAAAATTTCAACATTTCAGATTAGAACACTTCCTATTGCCTTAGGATGAAATCTCTATTATGAGTAAGATACTTGAACAAACTCATGTTTCAACAAGTGACCCAGTCTTCAGCATTAGGACAGGTGACGTTGTCCATCTCTTTAAGAGTTTGCATATTGAAATACTTGTTTAATAATGGTGCTGGTATGGATTCCTTGTGGTTTAATTTCTCATAACCAGGGGTTTGGCAACATTTTCTTTTGGTTGTATGTTCTTGTTCTTTTAGTCAAAGATCGGGAATAATCTTCAATTTGTTGATTGCATCTATTCTTGGCCAAAACTGGTGGAATGATTATCATTATCATTATCTTCATCTGATTCTTGATTTGTGGAGCATGGGAGGCTTACTGTTGAAATCTATTTCCAAAGAATTCTTTTCGAGTCACCACTGGCTGATATAAGTGCCTCAATCTGAATTAGTCTTTATGATACTTGACTGATTATGAGAGATTATGAGAAGGATGCCAATTTTCTTATTCCTCCTTTTGAATTTATATTTGTGATGCTTTTACCATGATGATGAGAGAAGTTAGATATATCATTTAGAAAATGTCTTTGAAATCATTGGAATCTTTTATCTTTCAGGGTCCTGCAAATTGCTATTCCAACTCCATTTGTGGAGTTCCAACAAGTTCAACTATATCAAACCTTACAGGTGGTGCAGTTCTTCCGTCACTGCAATGCATTCTGCAGCAAAACACCCTGCAAAGAGTATGTAGTTTTTCAGTTTCCATCATCATTTTGATTTTTATTCTTGGAATACTTAGAATAAGTGATTGCGTGCAGGAGGAAATTCTGAAACTGATCAAGTATGTGGAGCAAACCTATGGTAATATCTCTCATCTTTTTGCGATTTTTGCCATTCCCACTCACCCTCACGTAAAAATTACTGAAATAAGACTTGTTTCCTCTTAATCAGGCAAGAACATGGAGTTGACTGACATAGCGGCAAATGACCTTTTGCAGGTACTTATCTTGTGTCTTTCTCTTTTGTTCTCCTCAAACACTGTTCAATACCATTGGAGCAGCAATCAATGAAATGTATTTAAAAGTCTAATTCAGCTTCCTTACCCATATAAACAAAACAGATTATCCTCAATGTTTACGTGACGATAAAAAACAGCTGAACTTTGCATTTTTGTGATTGTAATGCCTGTTTGTTTTCTGAATTTCTCTAATAAAGAACATGCGATCTTTGCATCGAATGCAGTCATTTTTTTCTCTCTAATTTAATTATTTAGGGTGTGATTGCAGAACTTGCCAGATGCAAAGTTGTGCCAGAAGATCTCTATTACTTGTTTCAGCTTTGAGTTGTTCTACTCACTTGTTTGCTTGCTACATAAAGTTTGATCAAAATAGAAATAACTGAATTGATTTTCAGTTAGATGGTCATACTTCATAAATTATGTCCCTTTGTGAAAATTTGCTTTTAATTTGATTAAATTATCTAGTTACACATCATGCAGGCTCCTCCTACATCAAATCGGGAGAAGGAGCTGCAGGCTCAGGTGATTAATCTGCAACTAAGGTAATGAGATAACGGCCAGAACTAGCATTCAAGTTGTTGCTTTCTATTCTGGCGTGACTAAGACATGGGTCTTGTTTCAGTATTGGAAGCGTTCTTGAGGAATTGCAGAAACAGAAAATGAAGAATGCTCAGGTGTGTACTTAACTGGATTTAATGTTGGGGTTTTTGCATGGAATCCTACCTTCAATCACAGCCATCCTGTTCAGTCTCCTCACAGCTCTCTCAGATATTTTTGTCATTTTTAAGTCACTTTTCCTAGTGTCACTTCCTTTACCCGTTGCTTTATGATAATGTTTTGCTTTTATTTCGTTTTTCATGTAATGATTGGTTATAGTTGGTTATTCAGATGCTACGCCACGGGATTAGATATGATCAGATCCTTTAAGCCCAACTAATGTACAATTTACTAGCCTAGATTGGCATAAAATCGTCACATTATATCAAGCTAAGGCTGCTTATTCACGTGTCTAATTGGCATGCTCTTGCTGTATACGGAAAAAAAAAATGTAGAGGAAAGAGGAAATGAGAGCAAAAGTAAAGAGCTTAGGATATCTTGGAAGAATTGGGAAACTCATTGTGGCTTCTATTATATTGAGATCTCAACATCTGTAGATGATCTGTGATTAGGCTTCAAATGATCCAACATGAGTAACGAGCTGCTGATGTTTTGTTTATTTGGGATAAACAGGATGTTGGACCCTACTAGTTATTGCCTAGCATTCTAGCATTTTCTTCACGAAGTCTAGTAGCATTACGTATTTACGTTGATCGTTCATTTATAATCATTTCTCATATATCATTGTGTACGAGTCATTTATCATTTTGTTTGTCAATAACTATTGTCATTTTTCTGATGCAGTTGGAAAGACAGTTGAATTCGATTGTCTTCAAGGAAAGAGAATAAAGCTATCACGTTAATATCTCCAGCAACCAGATTCATGTCTCGACTCTTGATGACAAATTCCAGAGGATCCGCCTCAGTGCTCCCAATGTATAGGGAGCACCTTTACAATCTGTATTTCTTGTGTACCATACGTGTGAACATGTGCTAAGGACACCCAAATTTTGAGTTGTCATTCCTTTGGTCTCGCTTACCGACATATTGTAATTTATTGCCTCTTGATATTTGTAATTATGGTACAGTCTGGTTCTGTCCCAGTGTCCCCCCACTCGGACTTGATTCTTTTTCTTTTCGGTTTTATGGTACCTGCCAAAACGTTGCCGACCTTTACATGGTATTAATTATCTGGACTTTCCTATGTTGTACCTGTATGCTCATCACTCTCTACAGGGAGAATCATTTGACCAGCGTGTGTTGCAATAGTAATGTCGTAAACGAAACGAGTAGCTTCATATGCTCATCAATAACTTTGGACAGCAGTAACCGAGTGTAACAAGGATTTTGTGTTGCAATAACAAGTGATCCAGATCAGGGATGTAAATCCATTAGATAAATGACGCTTTCCTCGTTCCATGGAAAATTAAATAATACCATAGACTACTATTGTTACTCGTTGGATTGCCTCCGCCGGTTGCGACAAACTTACATTTGTCCCATCGGAAGTAGGTTGTCAAAAGTTTAGATTGCCAATTGTCTATATTTTACTGCTCTCATCTTACTAAAAAAGCTTTTTCGAGAGCGTATCGATTGATACAAATTACGTTAGCGGGGGATTTGTACATGCGTTTAACTTTTCCCAGACATTGTGGGCCTGGAATAAATGATCCATATGTACGTCGGAGTATGCCATAGAAGGCTCCATGATGCCATTGTTGTTGCTTTCAATATATATACACATCTTCTAAGCTTTAATCCGTCTAATGTATCGCCAGATGATACCACGAGTGTCTTCTTTTCAGCTTTAAAAGGAAGTGAACTGGACTATTTTTTAGTTATACAACGGGAGTATATGCAATCAGATCTAAGATTCATTATCTCGCCAGCAGTCCAAACTAGAATCAAAATCAGCAACTTTCGATTTAATTATAAGAAGCGTAATTCTACAAGAGTTGACAGGCTTGATATATAGAAGTTTGTGACTGAATTTAGTAACAACTGAAACAAGTGATTCAACCCTGGCAATTCAATCAGCATAATCACAGAAGCACTTTAACGGAGCTAATATCCAATGAAGCTTGGATCTCCCATATACTCTGCAATTTCCTCAAGCTTGACATTGAGCAATTCATGAGTCTCAGCATCCTGCACAACCGCAATCTCTGTGTCTAAATCTCTTTGGACTAAACTCCCATACTTCCCTTTATGCTTCCCAGAGAGAACAAGAACAGGACCCCCCCGACGGGGCAGTGCAGTCTCGAGAAGGTCCTGATCCACTCCTTGAACCAATTCCTTGCTCTCATCCATGGAAATATCACACATGTATGGGCCCACCACATCCACAATCTCTCCTTTCTTCAAGTACAACCTACCCCTTTTCAAGTCCTTGCTTACGATCCTGACTCTTATGCGGCTCCTGAGCCATGATACTCCCCGCTGTATATCTGTGTCAAATTTCTTTTCATTCCTCTCTCTTTCGATACCACTATTGTTGTCAATATCATATGTTTGCCCGACATTACTAATTTTCAAGTTCTTCAATTTCCTCAAGCACTTCTCCTCTTCCTTAGAACCCAAATCAGCAATATTGTGAACCCGGAGAGTAAGATCCTCCCTAGTTTCTGCAATCTTCAAAACAACTCTGTCTGGATCCAATATCTCCACAATTGTCGCCTTAGAACCAACAATGGTGTCTCTTGGACCACCTATTATTCTCACATCTTTGCCCACAAAATACCTATTTCCATCTCTATTTTTGTCCCTATCCCTACTTTCAATGCCATTTTTCTGTTTTTGTTTGGCTTCCTCTCTGTCTTTCCTGCTCCCAGCAGAATTTGAGTTGTGTGAAACAAACCCTAGTCCTTCCTTATCAGTATGCTTACGGTATTCCTTGACTTTGACATCTCCCTTAGCATTTCTGCCAATACCCATTCCTTCATGCCAGCCATAACCAGCAAGCAAAGTAGCAGCAAAATCCTCTACTGGTACATCCTTAAATTCCTCCATTCCCTGATCCTCAGGCAACCTTTTCAAATCATATTTGAGCTTCTCCAGCAGTAAATTCTCATTTCTCGGGTTCTGAGATCCGTTTCTGTCTTCCTTGGTATTGGTAGCAGCAGTGGTGCCTTCACGAAGATTGAGTCCATAGGAAATATTGCTGCCACCATCAGCAGCAGATAGAGACTCGACCTCAAACCGGAGGTCAGTGTCTGATTGGAGAGAGAGCGGCAGTTCAAGGTTCTTCATTCTCTTATGGGGTTGGTATTCATTCTCTAAAGGAGGAATAACTAGATTCCGGTTGTTTTTGCTAGAAGCAACCTTTGATGGATCAAATTCTGTAACATATTGCTTTTCTTCTTCTTTATCTATGATCTGGTCCTCATCTTGTGAAGTTGGTTTAGGTATGGGGGCCGATTTGGATGATTTCGAAGGGATTGAAAACGAAAGTTTCATTATTCCCCTGAAGTACAAGCAATAAAACAGATACGGGTTCGTAACGAAAACCTAGCTGAAAGTGTAAGAGCACAATGAAAGATGGAACATTTAATTTAATTAACTCCTCAATTTTGACTAACCCTAACCCTAACCCTAACCTTAACCCTTGAAAGTCGCAGAACAACTCAACTCAGCTCAACGTAGAAAGCTGTCCCTTTCCAACAAAAACCAGGGAATTACCACCAAATAAAGTTGTCAATCTTGACCAACCCTAACCGCATCAACTATTCAAATCTAAACATTAACAACTCATTGAAGAATCGGACAAAAGAAGATCAAAAGGATGTACCAATTTCGTAAACGAGAATTCCAACTTCCAAAGCTCACCAACGACGACCGTCTAGATCTTCTCAGAGGACTTTGAACGGCGTCCAATCTTGGAATGAATGCAGTGATTGGGCATTTAAATGGAAGCACCTACTAGTGGCAAACACATATCTCAATTTGGTCCTCCTATTTTATTTTATTTTTTAAAGAAAACAAAAACTTATATATTTATTATTATTCTTAACGTAATTATATTAATAATAATAATAATAATTAAATATATAACTGTTCCATAGAATTTTCATTAAGATGCAAAGTCTGAAAAAAATATAAAGCTTTATCTTTAAACTGTTTTTATATAATTATTAAATAAAATTTCAAAATAAATTAAATAACTAAATAATTTTATTT
>JANITW010000008.1:13913677-13928447 GCA_027564335.1 Erythroxylum williamsii | reverse complement strand
CGACTCAGTCTACAGAAGTTGCCTACCAATGGATCAGAACGGCAACAATCAGTTCAGCCAAAATCCGGCAGAACCAATACGGATATGGAAATTATTGACGATAACATAGATTTCAAACTGGGTGATGATGGTGATGATGATGATGATGATAATGATGAACATATACGATCCGGTGGGCAAAAGAAGTCCTGCCCCACAAGTAAGGTCTTTGGTATGCAATGTCCAAATTCCATACTTTTACTTAATATCATCATATGACAATTCATTTTGCCCATACTAAACCTGCAAGGTTATGGACCTCTTTTCTCTTTTTTTCCCCCGTCAAATGCCGTCGGCCCTTGTCAACATGCTGTAGGTGATGGAGTCACCTACTCCATTTTAGAGCCCAAGGTCCGCCATTCTTGACTCCACAGGATAGACCTTGTGTAAACACTAAACTTGACATGAAGTTGTACTTGGAATAACATTTCATTACTCTACAATACTATTCCATCTTGCCTCATTGGAGATTTGTTTTTTAGTGCAACATCAGTGGGGATGGTTAAAAATAGGGCCAAGGTATAAAAATGAATTTAAATAATAATACACCAGCAAGGAAAGGACAAGAACAAGGTATGGATTATGGTGACGAGTTGACGAGAAGAATGAAGAGTAACAATTGAAATAAGTTTCTTCTAGAAACGGAAGAGGAGTTGGAGGTGAAACTTGAATTGTGGCCTGGTGGATGAGATGGTGCGTATTTAGACGAAGAACAATTTCCAGATGGGTCCCCAACAATCATGAGGAGAAAACCAGAATTTCCACCATCACGCATAATCTCAGACCGTATGGGTCCTTGACAATTTCCTCTATCACAGGCATGTAACGTTAACACCATGAAATGACCCAACTAACCTTCGGGGTCAGGTAGTGTGAGGGAGTAGCCCAGGCCCCGTGCCTACTGGCCATTCAACACGTGAGCCTTCCCTCCGGAATTATTTTAACAGGCCTGCTCCACTGACTGACTGGCTCAAGCCGAGCCGAGCCTCTTTCTCGACCAACTTAACTAGACAAAGTGATCATGAGATACCTGCTATGGCTGTACAAGTGCAGCTCCAAGTCCAAAGTCCAAAGTCCAACCAATAATTTTGGTTTTTTTTTTATTTCACCGGATGCAGATGATTTTAATTATAAAAAGATATTTTTAAGTCATTTATTTTTATATTAAATCTTTGTTTAAGTTAGGTAAGTTTTTTGTGAGAGATAAAACTCTAACTTCAAATTTTAAACGACTATATATATAAAAACAATTTAAACTCGAGAGTTCATTTAAGTCAAAAAAAATTCTTTACAAACTCCCCTGCGTCTTAGGTTCGATTCTTCATTTTATGATTATAAGAATTCCAACAGTATTTTATTGCGCCAGCGCCTTTGAGCAATATTATTATTTCAGTTTTACGACTCTTTGGATATGAGCCATGAAGCCTTAGAGCAGAGAGAGCTACAAGCCTCCACGAGCCGAATGCCAATAAAACCTCTCTCACAATGCTTTCCCTACAAAAGCTCAAATTGTGCATCTTTGCTTTCTTCATGTCTTTGTATTGACACGTCTCCTTGGCCACCATCTTTTTCTCTCAGTATATCACAACCAACAATCAATAAAGTCCCTTATATAAACCTATCTCAACACGGTGGAAGACAACCAAGCTGCGAAAGGACTACTTGGCTTGTTCATACATATGGGGTTCATACCAACGGAAGAGAGCAAGAAATTGGAGATAGATGAGTTCCAGAGGATGTTGGTGGCATGTGCAGGGCTTAACAGAAGAAAAGATGAGGAAGAGTTTAGTGGCTTGCTGGGAGCTTCGTCTATGGAGATTGATGATTACAGAGAGCAGCTTGTTTGTGTCACCAGTGGTGTTTCCTTTCTGGGTCTTGCCATCGTCGACCGGCTTTTGTCTCGTGGATACTCTGTTCGGATCATCGTCGACAATGAAGGTACTATTTTCCTTTTCTGTTTGTTTAGTTCATGCCATCACTGTGTAGTCAAGTTTTGTTCTTTTACATTTTAATGGCCGTGTTCGTTAAGGTATACTATTCGTGAAGTCACTATAAAGATTATGTATACGTAAGCTTGAGGTTTTCCTTCTCCTTGCCCGAAAATGTTTATTTAGTTTGAGATTGCGTAATGAGTAGCCTCCTTTAGTTCTTAATCTGAAGTTTTGAATTTTTAAATATCGGAAAAGTTTGGCTAAAACAAGATTATTGACAGAGTATTTGGAAAAATATAATTTGTTGGCCTTTTAGGTCTCTGTTATGACTTGGGAGAGATATCTTTGGGTAAACTCTTCCAGCTCTCGCTTTATTGGCGCACAGGTCTTTCCTCTACTCCCCTAGAATTCACTTCTCAAACAATTGGAGTTCTTTTCTCACCACAAATTTAATGGAGTTCAAATTAATCTAGACTCTGTTAATCACCAAGATTACCGTCACAGACGATGGTGTTACGAATTGAGAAAACAATTTCTGCTTCAAGTTTTGTAGCGAAAACAGGGGACTTAACAATTTGTTCCAACATAATTTTGGTGGACCATCTGAAATATAGGATCTTGCAAGGCTTAGTTGGTTGTAATCATGATGTAAGTATGTATAACCCAATGATAAAAAATCTACAGCCAATTCTTTTTTATAATATATCATAGAGCATAGATTACAACTTCCCAGATCACTGTTGATATTCAACTAAGCAGAAGCTTGTATGTGTTTAATTGGAAATTGCAGAGGACATGGAAAAACTAAGGGAGTTAGAGGGGTCAATGGAGATGAGATCAGGTAACAGAAGGTTCAATGCAGTGCTTGCAAAGCTGACAGATGTTGGCAGCTTGTCGGAAGCATTTGAAGGATGTCGTGGCGTGTTCCACACCTCTGCATTTACCGACCCCGCTGGCGTTTCTGGCTACACCGTGAGTCTCCGTCTTCTAGAAAAATATTTGATAGTCATATTTATATTTCACACTTTTATCAACTCCGATGATATTGGAAAAAGATATGGAGACAATTCAATCAAATGGCGTTTTTTAATGTTCATAGAATTTTAGTAATGGCAAGTATAGGGACAGCGGATCCACCATTTTCTTATATAGAGAACAGGAGTCTTAAAGGTAGCATCTGCATTTGACATCCAGCTTATAATTGAACTAAAGGTGACTTGTCTAGGCACAATTGATCTCCCAGACTTTGAATTATTTCAATTTGTGGTTCAGAAGTTTGGTGCTAAGATAAATAAAAGGTGAAACTATATGAGAGATTTATACTCAAAATCTGTAGTCATACCACATGATGGGTCTTTGTCGAAAGTTAGGCTCAGGGTGATGGGTCTTTGTCGAACGTCAGGTTCAGTGACTAACTTCTTCCCAGTTCTAAGCCAACTTCCAATGGATCTAACTACCCGATATTTAAGTTACAGATGCAACAGTTTGACTAAAATGAACCTGTTGATTCTTTTTTGTTGTGGAAATCAACAGATGCTTAGTTTTGACTAATAATAACATATGCGTAAGTTTAACACCTTGCCGGATTTGCAATACTTGTCAATCTGGTTGTTCGCCATAATCAATGCCCTCAATAAGTGGTGAATTGGTGGAAACTTGTGTCTAATACTCCGTATGAATAGGTGGCATAGGATAGGAGTCCTCTGGTTTAAAGGTATCTTTGTACTGGTAATGGTGATTGATCATATTGATGTGTTCTTCCACTGTTGACTGTTCGCTATTAAAAAGGTTGGTTGGAAATCACCATCTAGTTCAATTACTTCCATGTGATTCTTAACGAGAGTACCGCTATTATGGTAGTGACTGAGAATAAGCTGATGATATGTTTTTGTCTTCTTAATATAAACTTTGGCGACTTTTGACCTTATAAACATTTAACACACTTGTCACATGATTCACATTTATGCTGCCACTACTGTCCAACTAATTAATCCTCTGTTTTTAAAAGACCTTATAAACATTTGACATATTGGTCAGATAAGTCACGGGAAGTCTATAGTTGAGTTTTGGCAGAAGGGTCATTATCTCTTAATTTTGTGTTGATTAATAGTAATTACTGTTTGTTATTTCAGAAACCAATGGCAGATATAGAAGTGAAAGCCAGTGAAAATGTCATCAAGGGATGTGCTAGAACGTCCTCTGTGAGGAGTTGTGTGCTCACATCTTCGCTTTTGGCTTGTGTGTGGAGGGATGATAGTCCGCAGAATATCTCATCTGTAATCAACCATGAATCCTGGAGTGATGAATCACTTTGCATTGACAGAAAGGTACATCTTTCAAATTTTCTGCATTTCTCCTTTTCCATTTTGAATACAAAATTTCATGCTATATGCAGCTCTGGTATGCCCTAGGCAAGCTGAGAGCGGAGAAAGCTGCATGGAGAACAGCAGACGAATATGGGTTGAAACTCGTCAGTATTTGTCCAGGTCTTATAACGGGCCCCAAATTCTTGCACAGAAACCCAACAGCCACAATTGCTTATTTGAAAGGTATTGGTTCCATTTTCTGTTCTTTCAGCATTAACAGCATTGTTGATACATCCTAACTAGGGCAACGAAATTCAGGAGCTCAAGAAATGTTTGCAAATGGGCTGCTGGCAACTGTGGATGTGATCAAGCTAGCAGAAGCACATGCATGTGTGTTTCAAAATATAAACAAGACAGCATCTGGCAGATATATTTGCTTTGACCGGGTCATTGAGAGCCGGGCCGAAGGAGAAAGATTGGCTCTAGAGGTTGGAATTCACGCAAACAAGATATGTGGATATTCGTCCAACTACAACCGAGCTCGATTTAATATATCAGACAGGAAACTTTTCAACCTCATGTCTAGATCACTTCGAAGTTGTTACAGTCAACGTTAGGAATCCTAGTAATGCTGTTTCCCTAGTTGTAAGTTTTGAGAGAATGAAAAATGGAATCCTAGTAATGCTGTTTTCCTAGTTGTAGGTTTTGAGAGAATGAAAAATGGAGCATACTTTCTGGTGGCCTAAAGTGTCACACCTCTTGTGATAGTCATGACCCCAATGATAAACTTGAGAAGATTACAGATGCGTGTCAATGACCAAAGAAGAGATGCTATAGTATAGGAACGTTCATCCTATGCAATTCTCCGGGACTCATGCAAGCTTTACCACTTACATTAACTATCAAGCCTGTGAAACAGGCCAGCAGTTGGTAACAAACCAAGGATGACCAGCTTCAATAATCTAGGAAAATATGCATCAGAGGATTGAACAACGCTCATCCTGGTCATGGCAACATCTTTTGGAGACTTCCAGGAAGAACAGAAACTAAATCTGTGTTAGAGCTAATATGCATGAGAGGCTGTCACTTTTCTTTGTATACAACGATAAGGTTAGGTAACCGTTTAAATGCCAACGAAAGGACGCACCTTTTCCGATTTTGATTAACTAAAACAGACACATTTCGAAACCGAAAATTAAAAAAGAAAAGTAAAAAAAGTTGAAGGGGAATCAGTAAAGCTTGGAGAATCTCTGGTGTTTGCACTTTGAAGATCTTGAAACAAGTCCTTCCCGTATGAGAGGTGTGCAGGATATAACTAAGCATTCAAAGAAGATGAAATAGACGTCAGACAAGAGACAAGCAAAACCCTTCAAGTAAAAGAAACATGCAAGGGAGACTCCAACAATCCCCATATTAGCAATGAGGTTTCCGGTAGGAATCTCGGCACCAGCAATTTTTGTTCATTCTGTTTAGCTGAAAGAATCCTTAACACTGACCATTAAGATATAAGCCACAATAAATTCAACAAAAGGACATTGCTGAAGTTCTTGGATTTTATTTCAATTTCCGTTCTCCGATCCCACACAACTACGCAGATTAAAAAAAAGAAGAAGAAGAAGAAGAAAGAGGTAAGACCAATTTCAAGCATTCCCATGCGTAAAACAAAACCAATAAAAACAGATTAAGAACGCAGTTTGCGAAAATTTAAACAAAAAGGGCTCAGAGAGTTGCTGTCTATGCTCAGCGAAGAGCCTTTTCAAAAGGGAAAATAGCCCTTCTCATACAAGAGGTGTCAGAATAATAAGCACTCTTCATCGTCGCCCCAGTTAAAGATCAAAACTTTGATAACAAGATATAAATTCAAGAAATTCTGTGGAACCTACAATGTCAAAAACTACTTCAGAGGAAGACAGACGCTACACTGAAACGCCTTGGCATGTTAGGGTTTATGTTAACGCAGAAGAAGAGCGCAGCCCCCAGACTTTATAGATTAAGCATGGGCTTTTAAGGATTTTGTCAAATTTCACTAGCCCATGACATTGATCACCGATTGCTTTTGGATAATTAGGCCTGCCAGTTGAATTGTCATTTTGCGCTTACATAGGTCACCAATGACCAACCATAGCCCAAAAGTTATTTTCTTTCCTCTCGTTTCCCGCATTGTTGACGATAATAGATACTGTGATAAGACCTAAAGGGAATTGTGAAAAACGTAATCCTTTTTTTCCTTGCATTCGGAACTTCAGGTCCAAATCATTTAGAATTAGAAGTGAATCTTATATATATCTCCATTAACACTCTTAAAAGAGCTAAACTCTTTTTTAGTGAAAAAGGTCAGAATGAATTAAGACAATACATAGTTCGGCAACATTAAATCTAAAAGAGAAAACAAACATTAGCGTTAGTTTTGATGATAACGTTGAGTTCAAAATGACATTATTTTTCAATATAATAAATGAATTGAATACATCATAATCATTATGTGAACATTCCCAATCTAACCAACTAATGTTTTGCAACTGGAACATCAATTACGTATGTATATATGTACTCCAATTGACAAAGATAAAACAAGTCATCATATGCATGCTAGATTTATCGTTTTTGAGAGAATCTTAATAACACCTATTGATACATAAACAAAATAGAAAAGAAAGACAGCAACCACGCCAGTCCATATGATGCGAGAGATCAGGAGGAGATTCTTACTTGTCTTGTTAACTTTAGTTCTACATTTAAATACCCAAGTAGAGGTAGTTGTTTTATTCTTTGAGAGGCATAATGTTTATAGTTTCCAGAGAAAAAAAAAATCAATATACTGTTAAAAATTTAGCCTTATGATTATTATAATTTGTTGCATGTGAATTGGCCCCTCCACAAGTGGCTGGCAATTTCTTCATGCGTTCAAATAATTTATAGCTGCTTGTTATAAGTCAAAAAGAGATGCACCTAACATGGCTAAAATTTTTCAAGATCTTCAAGCGTGGATTTGGTGAGCGACGATTGCGCAGGACTTCAGCTATAAATATGGTTGCAGGCTTATAGAGAAATATCACCATTCTTTCCTTTATGAAATTCTCCTATCCTCTCTATATATTTATGAGTTGTTGAAAATCTTTTGTTCCAGCCTTTGTACTTGTATACATTATCCACATATTAGTAAAATTGCTCACCCTCCGGTTGTGGACGTAGGTCACATTGACCGAACAACGTAAATTTTTGTGTCCTGTCCTATTTATTTTTATCTATCTTTATTGTCGTTATTATTTTTCGGGCTATTAAATTCAACTGGTATCTGATTCGAGGGCATTTTATCTTAACAAACTGGTATCAGAACTTCTCCTGTTGGTCTAACTTACCATATGCTCTATGGTTGCCACTAAGGTGGACCCTCCACATCAGAAAGTAACTTAGATTTTTATTGTGAGTCTAAACGGGGCCCATTGCCTCGATTTTATCTTGTGGAGCCCACTGCCTCAAATTTATCTTGCGGAGCCCACTGCCTAGAATTTATCTTACGGGGCCCGCTGCTTCAGTTTTGTACACGGAGTTCAGTTTTGCTTGTGGGGCCCATGTTTCGACTTTACCTATGGGGCCCACATCCGTGCTTTTGTGGAGTCCACTATTCCAGTTCTTGTGTGGGGCCCACTTGAACAAAAATAGTCTGAATATCAATTTTTGGTCATCATGACGACAACGAAAATCTCTATTGAAAAGTTTGACCGGAGGATTAATTTTGGTATGTGGCAGCTCAAGATGCAAGCCATTTTAATACAAGATGGATGTAAGATTGCTCTTGATGAAGTAAAGAAAAAGCCAGCAGATATGGCGTCAGATATATTCATGGATCTAGATAAAAAGGCTAGATCAACCATCATATTGAATCTGTTCAATGAGGTTTTGCAAGAGGTTGCTGGTGAAAACACAGCTAAAGATATGTGGGACAAATTGAAAACTATGTACACGAAGAAGACGGTGGAGAATCGACTTTATTTGAAACAAAAGTTGTATATGTTGAGGATGATAGAAGGTACATCTATTCTTTCACATTTAGATAAATTTGATTCTCTTATTTTGGATTTGAAAAATGTAGATGTAAAAATTAAGGATGAGGATCAAGCCATATTATTGTTGTGTTCCCTTCCCCAGTCCTTTAAATATTTTCGTGACACTATGATTTATGGGAAAGAGTCAGTCTCATATAATAGTATTAAGTCTGCATTAAATTCAAAAGAGCAGATTGATAGGGACATCACTGGGGAGACTAGTGGAAGTCAGGCAGAGGGACTATTCGTACGGGGTAGATCTGAAAATAAAGATTTTGAAAAAAGTAGATCCAAAGGCAGGTCAAAATCTATACATAGAAATAAAACTTGTAATTATTACAAGAAAAAGGGGCATATAAAGGTTGACTGCTATAAATTGAAACATAAGAAGAAAAATAAAGTTGAGCAGAATAACAGCAACACTGCTAAGGCTAGTGTAGCAGCAGATGAGAATGAGGCAATTATCTTTGTAGCCACAGAAGATAAACTTAGGTCTAATAAAGGGTGGATTTTAGATTTGGGTTGTTCTTACCACATGAGTCCCGACAGGGAGTGTTTCTCCACTTATGAGTTATTAAATGGTGGAATTGTTTTTATGGGTAATAATGTTGCCTGTAAAGTTGTTGGTAAAGTTACAGTCCGAATCAAAATGTATGATGGTATCATTAGAACACTCATTAACGTTAGACACATTCCTGATTTGAAGAAAATTCTCATCTCTTTGGGCACTCTCGATTTTCATGGGTGTAAGTTCTCAGCTGAAGGTGGAGTTTTGAAAATTTCTAAAGGTGCTCTTGTATTGATGAAAGCTTGCAGGTCTGGTAGTTTGTATGTTTTGCAGGGATCTACAGTAACAGGTACTGCGATAGTCTCTACTGATGGTGACATTACCAAATTGTGGCACATGCATTTGGGACATATGGGTGAGAAAGGTTTAACATTGTTAAGCAAGAGAGGCCTACTTTGTGGTCAAAGTATTGGTAAGATAGACTTTTGTAAGCATTGTATCTTTAGGAAGCAGAAACAAGTCAGTTTCAATTCTCTAGCTGTTCATAAAACTAAAGGTACTTTGGATTATATTCATTCTGATCTTTGGAGGCCCTCTCGTGTTTCATCTAAAGGTGGTTCCCGGTATATGTTGAATTTTATTGATGATTATTCAAGGAAGGTTTGGGTATATTTCTTGAAACACAAAAATGATGTTTTCTTAACCTTTAAGTAATGGAAAGTTTTGATTGAAAGGCAGACAAGAAAACATGTTAAGCAGCTAAGGACAGATAATAGTTTGGAATTTTGTGGAGGTGAATTCAATAAATTTTGCAAGAATGAAGGAATTGCTCGGCATCATACTGTCAGAATGACTCAGCAACAAAATGGAGTTACTGAGTGCATGAACTGGACTCTTTTGGAAAGAACTCGGTGTATGATCTCTAATGAAGGGTTGACACTTGATTTTTGGGCAGAAGCCATTGCAACAGCTTACTACATTGTCAACCACTCTCCTTGTGCTCCTCTTAATTTCAAGACTCCAGAGAAATTTTGGTCAGGTACTCCTACTAATTACTCTACTTTAAGAAAATTTGGGTGTCCCGCATATATGCATGTAAATGAGGGAAAGTTAGAGCCTAGGGCTAAGAAATGTATTTTCCTTGGTTATCCTTTCACAGTTTATAGTGTCTTGATCCCAAATCACCTAAATTTGTAATTAGTAGGGATGTTACATTTGATGAGTCATCTATGTTGTATCCTAAAAAAGAGTCTTGTAATTCTTGTAATTTAGAAAAAGAGGATAGTACACAAAAGCAGGTGGAGTTAGAGATTGGTAGTTCAGGTCCATCACAGACATCTTCTACACATCAGATAGATCAAGTTGATGAACTAGATCCTGATCATGTTCAAAGTGAACTAGTAGAAGAAAAACATTCCATAGCTAGAGACAAACCAAGACGTGAGATTCAACCACCACAGAGGTATGCAAATTTAGTTGCATATGCTTTATCAGTGGCACAGGAAACAAGTGGAGACAATGAGCCATCCACATATACGGAGACAGTTTCAAATGTTGATGCTAATAAGTGGGTGGTGGCCATGAATGAAGAAATGGAATCTTTGCATAAGAATGATACTTGGGTTCTGGTAAAGCCGCCAAAGGGTAAGAAAATTGTAGGCTGCAAGTGGGTCTTCAAAAGAAAAGAAGGTACTTCAGGTATTGAAAATGCAAGGTATAAGGCATGATTAGTTGCAAAAGGCTACAGTCAAGTGCAAAGTGTTGATTTTAATGATGTTTTCTCACCAGTGGTGAAGCATAGCTCTATTTGTGTATTGCTTGCATTGGTTGCCATGTTTAATTTCAAATTAGAACAACTTGACGTCAAGACAACATTCCTGCATGGCGAATTAGATGAGCAGATTTATATGAAATAATCTGAAGGTTTTGAAGTTACAGGAAAGGAAGACCATGTGTGTTTGTTGAAGAAATCCTTGTACGGATTGAAGCAGTACCCAAGATAGTGGTACAAGAGGTTTGATTCATTTATGTTGGGTCATGATTTCTCCAGGAGCATGTATGATAGTTGTTTTTACTTTCAGAAGTTAGATGATGACTCATTTATCTATTTATATTTATATGTTGATGATATGTTCATTACTGCTAAGAATGTCACAGATATTCACCATTTAAAGGCCTTATTGCATGGTGAATTTGAGAGGAAAGATTTGGGAGTAGCAAAAAAAATTCTTAGCATGGAGATAAAACGTGATCGAGGAGTTGGTAAATTATTCTTGACCCAGGAGAAATATCTCAATAAAATTTTAGAGAGATTTGGCATGCGAGATGCCAAAGCAGTTAGTACTCCTCTTGCTAGTCATTTTAGACTATCTACTGCTCACTCACCATAGTCATAGGAAGAGGAAGATTATATGGCACAAGTTCTGTATTCTAGTGCCGTCGGCAGTATTATGTATGCAATGGTATGCACTCGTCCTGATATTTCACAAGCTGTTAGTGTCATTAGCAGATATATGGCCAATCCTGGCAAAGAACATTGGCAGGCGGTGGAATGGATTCTCAGATACTTGAAGGGCACTTCAAATTTTAGTTTGGAGTTTGGTAGAACCAGCAACACTTTGGTTGGTTTTGTAGATTCAGATTATGTCAGTGACCTTGACAGACGCAGGTCTCTGACAGGTTATGTATTTTGCATTGGAGGTTGTGCCGTTAGCTGGAAAGTTAATCTACAACATGTAGTGGTTTTATCTACTACTGAAGCAGAATATATAGCAGTTACTGAGGCCATTAAAGAAGCATTATAGTTGAAAGGTTTATTTGGCGAATTATCCCTTCATCAAAGGTTTACTACTGTTTATTGTGACAGTTAGAGTGCTATTCATTTGATGAAAGATCAGATGTATCATGAGATAATGAAGCATATTGATGTGAAGTATCGTTTCATTCGGGATACTATTGCAAAAAAGAAGATCATTATTCAGAAGATTAACACTAAGAACAATCATGCTGACATATTTACAAAGGTTCTTCCTGTTTACAAGTTCAAGCAATGCTTGGACTTGATTGGCATTTATAGTTGGTGATATAGCCCTTTTTAGGGCATTGTCGGGGAAGGTAGAGCAGATCACTAATTGTTCAGGACCAAGTCAAGGTAGAGATTTGTTGCATGCATGACTTAGCCCCTCAAGAGTCAAGAATGGGTGGCTATTGGCTGCATGTTATAAGTCAAAAAAGGATGCATTTTTAGACTTTGTATTTTTAGCCATGTTAGGCTAAAAATTTCAAGATCTTCAAGCGTGAATTTGGTAAGCGACAATTGCACACAGATTGTAAAGATTTCAGCTATAAATATCAGAGATGGTTGCAGGCTTATAGAAGAACGCACCATTTCCTTCCTATAAATCTTCCTATCCTCTCATCCTCTCTTCTGTATACTTATGAGTTTTGAAAGCTTTTTATTCCAGCCTTTGTACTTGTATACATTCTCTATATATTATTAAAATTACTTACCCTCCGGCCGTGGACGTAGGTCACATTAACCGAACCACGTAAATCTTTGTGTTCTGTCCCATTTATTTTGTCTATCTTTATTTTTGTTATTATTTTTTCGGGCTATTAAATTCAACCGGTATCCGATCTGAGGGCATTTTATCTTAACAAGATCTTATTTTCTATAGCTATATGCTGGAGTTCCCATCGGTCTTCCTAGATGCGTCATCAAGAAAATAGACAAAATCTTAAAGAATTTCCTATGGTCTGGGCCTGGTAATTAGCTAAATTCCAAAGGGAATAGAGTGAAGTGGTCTGAGATTTGTCAACTAAAAACACATAAGGTGGCTTAGCCATTATGGCTTCTAAACTAATGAATCAGGCTCTGGCATTGTGGCTTCTAAACTAATGAATCAGACTCTACTCACTAAAAAGGCACGAAGGTTAATTCAGGATAAATAGTCTTTATGGGTGTATATTACATCAAAGGAAAGTCCTCATGGAACTTCAAAATCCCTGGAAACGCTTCATCCTTTACGAAATTTATTAGAAAAACTAGAGAAAATATAAGACAATACTGCGAATATCAAGTTGGTAATGGGGAATCTTTCAATTTTTGGTTTGACCTATGGACCCTATATGGTGCTTTCAATCACATTCCTGAGCTAGAGGTGTTCAAATTCATAATCAGACAGTATGCCTAATATGGCTCATGGTTTAAGTATTTTAAAGCAAGATTCTGGCTATGAGTTATGATCAAATGTAGTTCAATTGTTGTCCAAATACACCTTGGAAGGATATGTTACACCTTGGAAGGATATGTGGACAAAGTAATGTGGAAGTTAGAGGCCTTTTGAAGTTTCTCAAATCATTCAGCTAGGCTAATATATTATTTGGAGCAACCTTAAGTCAACATGCACCAGGTGGTATGGTGCAAGAACTAATGTCCCAAGAATTCGCATATACTAAGGCTTTTAAGCTAAAACTATCCACACCAGATAAGGTAGGTAAATTTCTCCACATCCCTAACTAGTGTATCCCATGTAAGAACAATGGTGAATCTTATGATCATCTTTTTGTCCTATACCCTTACTCTAACAAAATATGGAGATCTACAATGCTTTTATGTTGTACACAAAATCCTCCTACATCCAGGTGAGTAATAATAGATTGGAGTACACAGCTCATACACATGCAATAAGAAGATAGATGGATAAGTCATATTGCATTGGCTTACCTTGTTGCTCGCATCTGGTCAGAGGGAAACAATTAATAAAATCTTCAATTCCCTTTCGAGGACTATATAGGAGATCATATTGGACACTGTGGATAAAATCATATATATTGTGCATTAGCCTATACAAAGAAAAGCATAAGATCAATAGAAAAACGCTCATCAACTAGAATATCACTTAATGCACATATATGATATGGAACCTACTTAAAAATTCCTCTGATCAAACAAAAATGAACAAGCTAGTAACCGCTTTTAGAGAGAAGAAAAGATGTGTGTATTATTTACAAACCTAGTTGCAAGTATATATACATTAAAGAGGAAAACAAATAGAACAGCTACACTATTAACTCTACACTATTAACTGTCAACTAACTAACTATACAGCTACATTACTTTCACACTCCCCTATCAAGTTGGAGATGGAGAAGAAACCAATCCCAACTTGACACCAAAACTGTTGAACTGAGGAGCTGCTAATGATTTGGTAACAACATCAGCAACCTGCTCATGTGTGGAAACATAACGTGGATGAATAAACCCTTCTTTAAACTTGTTTCTCACGATATGGCAATCAATCTCTAGGTGTTTAGTCCTCTCATGAAATAAGGGATTGGCTGTGATGTGGAGAGCAGATTGATTATCACACTAGAAATCAATTGGAAGTGGAATCGTCACCCTGAAATCCTGGAGCAAAAATGCAAACCATTGAAGCTCACACACTGCAGTGCCCATACTCCTATACTCGGCTTCACAACTAGATCTAGAAACTGTAGTTTGTTTTTTACTCTTCCAGCTAATCAAGGAGCTACCAAAGAAAACACAATATCCACTCACAGATTTCCTAGATATGGGCCAAGATGCCCAATCACTGTCACAGTAACACGACAACTAGAAACTACTCTCATTGCTATAAAAACAAGCTCTTCTCTATAGTACCAGCAAGGAAACGCAATACATGCATAACCCCATCCCAGTGAGCTTGCGTAGGAGAAGCCACGGAATGACTAAGTTGTCGAACACTAAAGGTGATGTCAGATTGGGTCATATTGAGATAAGGCCATGTAGGGCTCATTGTTAACTGTCCCATATTGGGCTCATTTAAACTGTCCCATGTAGGGCTCATTGTGAACTGTCCCGTGTAGGGCTCATTGTGAACTGTCCCGTGTAGGGCTCATTGTGAACTGTCCCATATAGGGCTCATTGAACGTTGAGCT
>JANITW010000008.1:13887081-13905358 GCA_027564335.1 Erythroxylum williamsii | reverse complement strand
GGATCCTGGCTTTCGGGAACGTCCCGGCAACAAAAATTTTTGTTTTCCGCACCGCGAGTATGTGATACTTGCACCGGAATTTTCCTACAGCAACTCCAACTATATATGGTCAAAGGGAATGATGAAGTTGAAGAGATATCAAACTAGTCAAGTAAGGAGATTATAGAAGAATAATGGAACCCTAACGTTTCCATACAGGCAATGATAGGGGAAACGGATGAAGAGGAATACAAACCAATGCTGGTGTTAGGTTACTATTAATGGAAACTCATACAGGTGTTAATAGATCATAAAAGCACTCACAATTTCATAGATGAAACCATAGCCAAAAAAATAAAAAATAACAAGAATATAGATTACAGTGGGGGCAAGTCTCAAGTTGAGCTACCATTAAAAGTAAAAAAGGTTTACATAGAGCACACAGGGAGTGTCCTTCATAACAAACACCTTGGTGATTCCATTGGAAAGTTGTAATGTCATTTTGGGGGTACAATGTTTAGTTACCCTCATCGATGTCATGTGTAATTTCAAGACAAGACCCATGAGGTTCACCTAGGAAGTACGATTGGTAACATTGTTGAGTAATGAGAGATAAAACGCAAAGATGGTGTCCATTAAAGGATTGAACAAGATGTTAAAAAGGGCTCGAGTGGGACGGATATGATATAGTTAACTCACCTCTTATAGCGTCAATTGTAACAAATAAATCGAAAGGATCAAACATCATTCATAGATAAGCTTCATGCATTGTTGGTAAAGTTTGGGTCGCTATTTTAGGAATCCCAACAACTATCTTTGAAAAGAATCCAAGGTCACAAAATGAAACTCAAGAACAAGGTTAAGGCAATCAACATTCGACCATATCATTACTCGGGGAACAAAAGCATTCTATCAAGAGCAATATTAGAGTTGTTTCAGCAAGGGTTCATACGATGTAACGTGAGCCCTTATGCATCCTCGATGGTCTTAGTAAGGAAGAAGGATAATTCTTGACAGATGTGCATCAATTATCAAGAAATTAACAAGCATACGATGAAGGTCAAGTTCCCCATACCTTTGATTGAGGAACTGCTTGACAAACTCTATAGATCTAGCTAGTACTCTAAGCAGAAGTTTGGATACCACTAAACTTTGATGTGTGAAGACATATCTATGATGTCTTTCAGAACCTATGAAGGACATTGCAAGCTCCTCATAATGCCAATCAGGTTAACGAACATGTTCTCCAACTTACAAAATTATGAAAGATATATTCAGACCATTCCTTAGGTTGTTCATACTTGTCTTTTTCGACAATATATTGATATATAGCAGAAACCTCTACTAACATGTGTCTTACCAACTGTACCTTGATATAAGTAAGTGTAACTTTGGGAACAAATAGTTGGATTACCTCAAACACTCAATTTATAAAAAGAGAGTTACCACAGGCAACAAGAAGGTGGAAATTGTCCAAAACTAATCGGTACCTAGATCACTCAAAGAACTTCAAGAATTTTTTAGGCTCAGAGGTTACTACAGGCAGTTCATCTAGAATTATTCCCAACATGCCTAGCCTTTGAATGAGTTGTTGAAGACTCAACTGACAAACGAATGGGCCTTAGGGGAAAGGCAACAACGAGCCTTTGAAGAACTAAAAGAAGTCATCATGTCAACCTTAGTTCTAATAATGCCTGATTTCTCTCAGCCCTTCATTTTGGAGGTAAACGCTTACAATACGGACATCAGAGCAATGCTATTGTAGGATAAACATTTGCTAGTCTATTTGAGCAAGACATTAGTTGACAAACACTTACGTTTAATAATGTATGAGAAGAAATTTTTAACAACCATTAAGGCAATCATGCAATGGCATCACTACTTTAGTGGCAAGAGATTCCAAGTTTAGACCAATCATCAGAGTTTAAAATAACTAATCTTCACTCCCTTCTAAGTTCCAACAAATGTGGCTTCCAAAACTTTTTGGTCAGGACTTTGAAATGGTGTAAGAGTGGAAAGGAGAATCAAATGGTAGATGCACTATCTAGATTAACAAGCATTAAGATCCTCACATTAATTGTATCTCAAGTCTGCACTGAGCTTTCGGAAGAAATAAAAATAATTGAGAAGGAGACACCACAATTTAAGACAAAATCAAATTCATAGAAGAAGGGGTCCTCATCCTAGATAATTACGAATAATAAGAAGGGTTATTACATTGAAAAGGGAGATTAGTGATTGGGTTTGATAAGGAGTTGCACAAGAAACTCATCTCCTTAAGCCACGATAAGATCATTTAGGGGTAACAACAACAGTTAAGAGATTGTAAAATGTGTTCTACTGAAAGAGAATGAGTAAAGATTTGAGGAATTATGTAAAAGTGTGTGTAACCTACTAGAAAAGTAAACACAATAATATGTAGTATCTCAAGAAGTTACAACCAACTCTTATATCGGAAGGTTGCTGGAAGGTGATAAGCATGGACTTCATAGAAGGCCTTCCACCCTTGTGGGAAAGAACATGAGTGATGGTGACGGTGGATCGTTTCGGTGAGCACAATTATTTCATACCCATTAAATACCCGATCATAGCAGTAGATGTGAACCAATTATTTCTTAATCATATTTTCAAGTTACATGAAATGTATGAGAGTATTGTGAGTGACAAAGACCCGCTTTTCTTGAGAAATTCTGGAGGGAGTTTTTCAAGTAGTAAGGGGTTAGTTTTAAGTTCTCCGCCACTTACCATTCTCATTCGGATAGACAAATTGAAGTGATGAACTATACGTTGGAGACATATCTGAGGTGTTTTTATAAAGATGTTCCAATAAGATGAGTGGAGTAGGTTTTCTTGGCTGAATGGTGTTATAACACTATATCTCATATGACCAATGATTTCACACCATTTGAATTATTATATGGGTACCTTCACTCATCTATGTACTTTATTTCATAGGAGACTCTCAAAACTTGATGGTCGACTAGATAATGAAAGACAAAGAGGTGGCATTGGCTTTAGCTAAATTCCACATCCAAAGGGCCCAAAAACATATAAAGAAGCACGTAGATCACAAAACGAATAATCGAGAGTTTAAAGTGTGAGACCTTATATTCCTCAATCTTTGACCGTATAGGTAATAGTCATTATAAAGAAGGATCCATTAGAAGTTATCAGTTCTGCACTATGGTCCATGTTCTATTATGGAAAAAAAGCAGGTTAGTCGCCTACAAGCTAGCATTACTTGAATGATCAACCATTTACCTGACCTTTCATATGTCCTAATTAAAGAAGTGCATTGCAGAAGAAAGACACATATATGTTGAGTTACTAACAATGGAACATTGTAATAACAACCATACTAAAGTCGTTATGAATTATCAAATTGTGAAACATCATAATTGACCCATAATGTAAGTACTATTATAGTGGACTAGTCGTTCATTGGAGGAGGCTACGTTGGAATCTCTATTTGAGCTACATAATTGAAACCTTAATGTCAATCTTATAGACAAGGTTTTCGAATGGGCAAATATTGTTACCAGAGAAGAAATCATGCAAATCATAGGAACCCATAACCCATAGCAATATGAGGGAAATGTTGTTGCTTAGACTCTACATGATGATAATGTATTTTTGTTCTTTATAGTTTGTTATCGACAACGTTGTACATGGCTATAGGAGAAAAGCTCACAAGCTTATATCATGATGCAAGTATTATTACAGTGGACTGGCCGATCATCGTGGGAGTCTCTATTTAAGTTACAAAATCACAAACCTGATGCCAATCTTATGGACAAGGTTTTCACAGGGAGAGGTATTGTTACCAAAGAAGAAACTATGCAGAAGGTGAGAATCACAACTCGTAGTAATGGGAGGGAAATATGGTCATTTAGACTCTACATGATAATCTCATTAAAATTATATAGTTCGTTCTTTACAGTTTGTTATCAACAATGTTGTACATGATCATAGGGGAAAGGCTCACAAGTGTACACCATGCAACAACCTGACATATTTTTTAAAATTAAATAACAATTAACCTTAAGTCTCTCTCTCTCTCTCTCTTTCCTAATTCTCTCTAATTCCCTCTCCCAACCATTCCCTCTATATTCTTATGCTTATCATTATTTTGTAACATCGACCTTCTATCGGAAATGGCAGAAGAGTCCATATTGAATTTGTTAACAATGGGGCACATTGAATAGAAATCATAGGTAGTAAGGATCTCATCCTTATTGATAACATCATTGCAACAAAAATAACCATTATTTGTGTTACCATACGGGTGATTCATTTTATTAGCCTTTAGTACTAAATAAGTGACAATTGAGTAAAAGCAGCAATAAAATTCATTGTTTCTTGTTCATACATTGTGATATATTCATATCCTATATTGAGAGACTTTTTCAAATTTATAGAAGGTTTCATTCATAATAATTATTTTTATTAAATAGGAAATGAATATCTGATTTGTGTTTTGTTGAAAATAAATTGCCTTTGAATAAATATGTCTAAAGGAAGATATTTGCGTTTGGAGAAAAGTTTCTTTACTTATTTAAGAAAGTAATAAATAAGGTTTATGTGTTTTCTTTTTCTGTTGTTATTTTTTAAATACATGTATAAATTATATATTTTTAAAAAATTATTTTACAAATTAATTTTTTAAATAAGAGATTTTGCCTAAATAATATCTTTTAAAGACTTTTAAACTTTTATTTAAAAAACTTAAAAGAAATGGACCTAATTCAAAATGTTTGGTTCAACCCTAATAATAGAAACCATGATTCGGGCCCAAAGGGGGTACTTTGTACTAAATTAACGGGCCTTAGATAACAAGTAGGTCTTTGGTTACTGCAAGTGTTTTGAGTTATTATTATGAAATGGAGTAAAAAGTAAAACAATGAGTTTTGAGATTGTCCATAGAGACAAGGCACATGCGATTTATCTATTGGACTTGTGCTGCTCAAGTTCAAGTCATCCTCTGAGTGACGTAGTATAATAACTATAAATATAATGGACAATAGATACTACTAGTTATTCAATTTCAATTGTAAGACTAAACTTATTAGAACAATTGTGACCCAGCAGTATGACGTTTAGTCCGAGTCGACTGCTTTAGAATGTCTTATTATTAGGACAATAGAAAGAAAATTGCAAGTCTCATCTTTGAAAATGATTAATTAAAGGGTGCGAATTGGATGAGTTAAGTTAATGGTCCTAAAATTCAACCCAATAATCAGAAAGTATACATTTTGATATATCTTTGTTATGCTTAAATCTTAAGAACACTTTCATATATAATTAATACTGGATGAAGTTTATGATGACAATCATAATACCAAAGCCTAGATATTCATATTCTAAAACAAGTACTCAACTATACACGGGGAAGAGGGATCAGAGCATGGCACTTGAACAACAACCATGAACTCCTCATACTGAAATGCAGCATCTAGTCCATCAATTCTGCAAGCTCTAGGCTTCTCTGATGCAAAGATCCTCATTTCACCAGAACCCTTCACGCCAATTCGCAGCGAGCCACCATTGGCACTATCGTCAACCAGGGATTGGATGGCACCACCGGTGTTGAGCATATTCACCAAGCCAATGGGGGCGAATTGGACTGCCTTGTGTGCTAAGGTTAAGGTGGCGACTGGAGACACAGTGATAAGCTCAAAGTTGAAGGGATCCAATGCAATTTCAATGTTCTCATATGGCTTGGAAAAAACTAACTTCTTGGCCTGAGACATGTACATGGCAAATACTTGCACTTCTTCAATGGAAATTGGATTTTTTCCACTGTTCCATTCAATTTCTAAAGGGTTGGTTAGGGTGGAAACTCTGTGAGAGAACTGCGAGGCACACTGGTTACGTCTGGTTTCTCGGGACCATCCTCCTCCTTGGCAATTAAATGCTCCAATGACTCCAGTGAACTGTTGTAAAGCATAGAAACGTTAGAAGTAATGATCAAAAAAAAAAACTTGGCAATCTAGTACTAATATTACAGACCTTATTAAGGTTCCAAATCTTGAGCATGGTCTTGCCATCATGAAGAGGATCCTCAAAGAGGCAGTCCCTAGTCGGAAGTGCATAATGCTGGCACCGGAGGATGGAGCCATCCGGCAGCACAAGTCGTCTGAGCAACTGGAAGTTGTGGTTGCCAACAGAATCACTGACATAAATAGGGCCACCAGAAATTGCCCTGGAAGCAGCATGAAACTCTGCACAAGGGTGAGTTGATTGGAACATGTCCCAATCTGGGTGTATGAAGTTGCCCATCCACAAGCTGTTATAGGCACAGTGTACCATGTGACAGCCCTGGAGCCAAAATGTACCATTTGGATCACCAGATGGATCGGTGCACCAGAAGTCATCACCTGGAGCGTACGCAATTGCAAACAACATTAAGAAAAGTCAACATCTCACTAAATACAAATAACGACAGGTCTCTCGCCAGGAGGCAGAGTAGAAAGGGATTGATTATGACTTTTGCTCATTTATCGTGTACGCGTTGTATCTCCAAGACCATTTCAATTGATCAATGGATTCTTTGGATTAGACAGAGAAAAAGAGACCGACCAAATCCGTGATTTCCTTTCTGTTAACGTGTGAGGAATGGAATATGATTAAGCAATTACGTACCAACACGGCCAAGACAGATGGCCTCTGTCCCAAGAAACATGAAATCGTTGCAGTGCTCCATACTAGCAATTACACCATTGCCGTTGAAATGCTTCCTCACGGAGGCTGTCAACGCCTTAAAATATGCCTTCGCCAGCTCCACCCTGCCCCCATAGTTCTCGCACAACATTTCCAGCAACTACACCAATTTTAGTTTCAGAACATAAGAAAACATGTTTTCGTTTCAGATGAAATTAATCTAAAGAGGAACGATTATTAGGAAGACGTGGGAGGGCCTTTTTCTTTTTCTTTTCTTTCTTCTTTCTTTAAGATATGAACACGTATTGAGTGAGACAAATTCATTGGAAAACGATATGTTCAGATATTTCACTAACGTGCCGACCAAAGACGTCTGTTCTAAACATTCAAAGCGACCGACAATTCAATTAGATTGGTCATCATAATAAATTAATGACGTAGCAACCGTTCAACGTTGACACAAAACGAACATTATCTAACCATATCTGCTCCACAGCCAAAATAAACCATAGCACATACTTCAATACCTAACATCCAAGACCAAAAGTTTAGAAAAATTAACCGATACTTACATGGATAACGTCCACTTTGACTCCATCAATCCCGACAGTTTCCAAATGTGAATGAAGCCCCTCGTACATTTGGTCAACAACCTCCGGTGGCACTAACCCCACACCATTATTCACAATCTTGTCAACAGCAAGATCCTCCATCGTTATCTCCAATCCTGGCGACAATGTGGGCTTAACAACCACCGATTCAGGCAGCCCTGGCACATTAGGCCTCAGGCCACCCCAGTAGCCACAAAGTGCATGCCACACATAAACATACTCCACTGTGTTAAACTTCTCCTTAAGGTCCTTAATAAACGCACCCATGCCCTTATTATTCTTTGCTCCGGATTCCAAACTCTTAGGGCTAACATAGTCCCTAAACTTATAATTCTCTTCAAACTTCAGTAACCTGCATGGCATTTGCTCACCAGCAACCGCACAATTCATCCCTTCTTTGTTGATAGGGTCCTCATCGTGGCTAATGGATTGCCACCCATCATCGATCAACACCAGCCCAGGTGGACAACCACCATCAACAAGACCTTTAACCCCTTCCCAAATGCCCTGTGGGTGTACGGTAAGATAAAATGCGTCCCAAGTGCACCAACCAAACTTGTCAACAACGCCTGGTGGGGTTTTTTCCTCCAAAAGCTTGAATGTTCCTAGATGACCCCTAACCACCTTCATGGCCTCTTGCACCAGAGTGAACGGATCGTTGCCCGCATGTACGTAGAGAGCACTCTTGAATGTGGAATCGGAGACTTTCTTCGATCCGCTTTCCATACAAATGTCGACGTTGTCGTCGGTTCCAGGCTGGAGAGAAGCCCGAAACTGACCTTCAATGAGTGGAAGAAGAAGAACATACGGACGTCCTAGGTCCGAATTGTTAAGAATCATAATCTGTGTCTCGTGCTCAAGGTCTCTGCCATTGGAGCCAGTCCAGTGAGTGGTCCACCAGACTTTGAACCTGAAGATGCTCATGAACTTGATGTTCTTAAGTTTCCCAATGGACACAACGTGCCTGTCTTTCGACTCCTCAGCTTTAAACCCCAGGAATGATCCGAAGTTCGACACTGATTTGTCGGTGACGACGTGGGATGAGGAAGAGACTGTGATGTTACCAGGGACATCAGAGAGGAACATATGACCATTGGCAGTGAAGTTTGATCCTTCAAGAGAGAGCTCAAACGACTCAGTGTGTTTAAATCCGTCGACCCCATCTGAAGCTCCAGAGTTGATCTTGCTTAAGCTTGGAGCCATGGTTGAACAGCAAGAAAAATATATCCTTTGTGTCAAAGAAGAGAATATAGCTAGAGATGAGTAGTGAATGGAGAAGCTTGATGGTGTGAAGAACGACTGGATACAGAGGTTATATAAAAGAGGAAGACAAAGAATAGTGGGGGAGAAAAAGGTGTTAAAACTGAAACGAAAAAGAGATTCTAAAGAATGAGGAAAGGAGATTCTGAAGAATGATCTTGAAGAAGAGGTAGCTAACAATCAGCTCTTTGCTTTCTGCTTTGAATGTACTTGAGTGTGTTAAATGGAATCTTGGATGTGTATGCTCAACTCAGGGGACAAGTTCACGTATTTATAGGCTTAGCTTTGACGCGGAAAAAGGGAGAAAAGTAAAAAAAACAAAGAACACTAAGAGTAGAGAGGACGACGTGGGGTGGTTGCCTGGCTTGACCAAGATGAAAGCGCAATTGGGAGTAAGTCAGCAATTAATTTAGGATAAGATAGTTGGTTCCTGTGTTTGTGGGGTTCAAAACATCAAAAGCATGCAAACCACCACAATTTTGTTGACCGAAGTAGACAACACTTCCCCTTTTTTATCAAATGTTAACAGTAAAAGTGTAGTTTATCTTTTCTTTCTTTATCTTTATTTTTTTTAAAAATAGCCCTGATTTTTTGTTTACTAAAAATAATAGATCCTTTGTAAGAAAAAAAAAAATCCTTTTACATACTCTTTAATCCGGTTCTATAAATTATTCAATTTTTGAATTAAACAAAATATGCTGGGAATTCAAAACTAATGTTTTAAAAATTAGAACAGAAATTAAATCAGTAAGACAAGATGTTTAAAGTTTAAAAGGGTTAATTATAGTCATAAAATTGGTTAAAATTAAAAATTAAATAAATTAAAATTTTTAAAATATGATCAAAAGAGATCATCATTATCTATCAAATAGTTTAATGTTTAAATAAAAAATAATTTATTTATTTTAGTTAAAAAGTGATCGATTTTTAATAATAAGAGTTATTAAAATAAATCCATCCTAAAAATTAAAAATTGAACAAGAAATTAAATAGTACAAGATTTTTACTATTTAACCGATAATTTTTAATTATAGTATAAATTTGATATGGAATAATTTTGATACTCATAAACTAACCTAACCCAATTACCATTTCATTTTCTTAACAATTTCTTTTTGTTTTTATTTCAATTGTAAATTTATGTTTAATTGTCGGAACCTAGACAAATTCCTTTTGCTTACAAAAAGAAAAGGACACGTACACACAAAATGCAATCGCCAGTGGACTGACGAATACCGTAAAGAATCAGCAGATCAACAGCTGCGACAACGCTTCCAGGGTTTTCACGAGAACGTTCCTTTCGTGGATTTTGTGATCCAACGCTTTTGCGAAAGAGAAGTCTTTTCCCTTTTCTTTTTTTTCCCCTTGTTTTCTTCACAACTTTCCAATATTCCTCTCCAAGCCAGTCCCGCCCGGCATCATCCGTAACCATAAAGTCGGTTTCAGGAGACTTTCCTATAACCCATAGTATTTACTTATAATATGTTATGATCCTCTCTGAATTTTACAAAATTGATTAGATTTTTTTAATGAAAGGATAACATATTTTATGAAAAGATTTATATTTTCAAATTTAATATTTTCATTAAAATATAGATTAAATCTTAATATTTTAAAAGCTTAAAATTTATAACGTATTTAAACTATTTAATTTTAATTTTAAATCGATCTTGTGCCTTCCAGTGACTGACACGTGCTGTCTAGGATCTAGAAGATGAGTTTGCCCGTTTTCCACCGGCCACTAGTACTTACTCGGTTGTTCCTATTAGTTTTATTTGTGTTATATTATTTATGAATGACTAATCATGGTTAGAATTACCTAGTCTTGGGTTTGTGCTTGGATGCTCAATTTCAATTGCCTCCGTGACTCACGGTGTCCACAACTCATTATAAAATAAAAAGGAAGAAAAGAAAAAGGCGAAGAGGAATAAAGCGGCAGGGGAATAATCAAAGTTCCATCCACCAATAAATTGCTGGTGATGTAAGTAATTATTGAAAATAGAAAATAAAGGAGAGTTGGATCAATAGCACTGTTGAAGATGATGTTGAACTGCGACTGGTACGTAGTAGGTGCACGTGTTCGGCCTTTCTTTAACTAACATAACCAACGGCGCCTTCTCATGGTCGTAACATGATAAGGTTGTTATTCTTTTGTTTAAAAGAAAGCAAGACACTTGTGTTTTCACTATAATTTCAACACTGCATCAACCTCTAGCAATAAGCCAAGTACGCACTAGCGATTTCATGGATTCATGGTTTGAATTAACTCAATAGTATAATTTATATTTGGGTCCATCTTGGGATGGGAGTGGATAGCCGACCAATGCCACGTTTAGACCTCTCAGGAGTCAAGACTCAGGACTCGTATCCACCGACAACTAAAGACGCAATACACAGAACTTTTGGTAAAACAAAAACATTTAAGGTGGTACGTGGACCACTGTTACTCTAACACGAAGGAAACTTCGAATGCAAGTAAACGAGAGAACTCACCCATTCGGAAGCATTAGCGCGTACACGTGTAAGAAATGAGTTGGTTAGAGATGCCTACGTTGCCAGCGACTATCAGTTATTCCCAAACAACTTTGGACACAAGCCATGCGGGCTACCTTTGCCATCCTACAAAGGCAAAGCTGGGCCATGACACACCCAAAGGTTTCTCCTCCCATCATCTCCACAACTGGAAAGATTCAAAACGGGCGCAATCCCACGACCCCCTCCCTCCATCTTTTAATTACGTGAATGTAAATGAAAAATTATTTAAAAAATCAATAAAATTTAAGATATTTATAAATATAGATTTTATTTTATTTATAATTATAACCCTGAACTCAAACTATAAATTTTTTCAAACTTAATTTTCAAGCACAAATAAAATTCATGGATTGATTTTTAAATTTTAAATCTTTACTTTTTAAGGTAGACCATATAAGTTGGATCTATTCGTTATGGGTGTAAGATGTACATTTGGAGCACCGTATTAACATTTAAATCGGGGATGACCTTGCACCACTTTTTAAGCAAGAGGATTAAACAGGAGGTTCTAGTTGTTTGGTTAACATGAATTATAAATAATCTTGTACCTTTATTCCTAAAAGAGGCATAGAAATGGGAACAAATGACTTGTGCCAACAACCCTATTGCGTATCGACACAGATAACCTGAAGCCATAGATATAGGTTGTAATCGGAATAAGAAATAAAAAATATTATTATAAAGATATTATTAAAATATTGATTCTTATAAGTACATTATCATTAAAATCTCAATCTTTTATATTAATTTCTTTAATAATTTATTTTATTTTATTTTATTAAAACTCTTATTCTGATCATAAAAATCCTTCATAATTATTTAAAAATTAATACTTTGATAATTCATTGAGATTTTTTTGATTAATTAATTACTTATAAAATATAAAATATTTTAATTAATACGTAGTAAAAACTTCGAAACCGGAAAAGGACCGACTAAATTCGCAATAAATGGAAATTGCTTTCAGTACATTTTGCTTTTCGCTTATTTTACCAATTCATCGGTATTAATAATTAATCACAATCCACCAGCATAGCAAAGGTAGTTTCAATTTTAAAATACAATGAACCACAAACATACATGCCTTCATATACTTAAGTACTGAAGTACATAATTCTTCTTTTCATTATATGATTTGTTCAAAAAAATGGGAAAATGTACACCATCTTGCTTGGATTCATTTTTTTCTCTAATTTATTTATTTATTATTTTGTTTTCCTTCTCATCCCTCCCTACTGCCTCTAATTTATGCACTCCCACAACACCCAAAGTCTACAATGTTTGTCCATATCTAGCTAGTTACCATATCCTATATATAACGTTGTACCCCAACATAAATGCTCTACACCATTATTACCTAGGAATGACTTTTTCCTTTGTCAGAAGCACCAAGCAGAGACTGTAAAACAGAATACGGAAAAACAGCCATGTTAAAAGATTAAAAAACTTGGAAGAAACAATGTGCAAGTCAAGAACCACAACGTGGAACATGGTTACTACTTGATATCATTCCGTTGCCATAAAACAAATGCTTTTATAATCTAACTATGGGGAACAAGGCTTGTGAATATTTGGAACTTACCATACTAAAAAGGCGGAGGGCGGCAGGACGGGTGAATTTTCTGGCAAAAAGGAAGCATGTTGATGGTTTTCCTTTGCTGGTGCACCACTCTCTTCGGTATTCAGTCTCATAATAAATATTGTCAATGCCCTGCAGCGGTGAGCAAATATTACAAACAACTATATGCAACTAATAACCTTTCTCATTTCTGCCTTCAGCTTTTAAAACTAGTCTCCAATGACAAGTTCAAAATGCAAACTTACAGAGAATCTATATTAACTTTTCCGTCTCGATTCAATATCAACTGTAAATTTAAAAGGAAATCATGGCATCGAGCTGACTAATGGTGTCGCAGCACATTATGAAAAAAACATGCTGGTTGTTTAAAGGTGGTGGAGAATCCATCGATGCTACCAAATAGCGCACAGTGTAAATCAATTTGATAACTTTTGAATCGAGAATATGACACAATTAAATTCAGTCCCCTCAATATTCACAAAGGAATTAATTTTTTATCAATTAAGTTTTACAAGTGTGTATAATTGGTAAGCAGTTGATTTGTGATTATAAATATGATCATCAGTGGTTATAATCAGAGCCATAAGAGAGTGGTTTCCAATATCCTCAAGACAGAAGGAAAACCAGATACACCTAGTTTCAAAGTCATAAACAAGGATAAAGCCCAAACGTTTAAAAATCAATGGACCTTAAGGAATCGCAGTGATACCTTTATAGATTGTATAAGCATGGGAGTTGCATCAGAAACCTTGTAGGTGACAGGATGCCATCCACGACGCAGAGGATCTTTAGAAGATGAATGATCCCAAGAACTATGTGTCAATGATCGTCTTGTAATTTCTTCTTCAAGGCCTTCTTGCTGATTTTCAACAAAGAGGAAAAATAAAGACAGGGGACAAAAAACAGAGATTAATTTTTCCTTCTTTTATGGAAGGAGGGTTTCATATCAACCAACCCAGCTGAAGAGCCCATAGTACCAAATATCACAAACTACATAATGTCATGCAAGTATTAATTATTGAATCCCAACATTACTGTTTGAATCCAGTGTAGAGCTTCGGTGCAAGCATGTAACAGTAGAATCTAAATGAAGGTTTGGCAAAAGCAAACCAGGAAAGACCTGGTCAATATGCTTTTGTAGTTTCTATGTTGATCTCGCTTTTCAATGCTGAGTAGTTTGTGAGTTGAGTAAAGAATGAGGATACGATCATTATGATCTCAAGCACAAATAATTCCATGTCAAAAATTGCTCTCCGAACACAAGCTGTTTACCCAATTCATGATGATATATATGTTATAATTTACTGTGATCATATCCAAAATTAAACAAAAGATGTAGTTAGTCGATGTCATAGCTGACAATTTTGAGACCAACAACTTGCAAAGGCAGAGAAAGACAGTTTTGAAAGTGTGATTTCATTCAAATAGCTTTTGATGGATCCAACAACTTGATGGGGCAGTCTTCCACCCACACACGAATCATTTAATTCCAGAGACAGAAAGGATGGTCTTACAGCCAATAAGGTTTGCACGTAATGTTCATCTGGTATACAATTGTGCTCTGCAGCTGGATCAGCTGGCTGCAATAACAAGGAACAAAAGAAACCACTCTTCAAAATGTTTTTAATCCGTTGTAAAAGACGATAGATGCATACATGCACAATCCTCAAGAAAAATCTCAACATATGTCTCAAACTAAAATTCAGTGATAGCCTGGTAAAAGTAAAATAAAGATACTCACAAAGGGTTGATCCCGCCAAAACTCAGGTAATGATTTCCTCTGCATCATGTTCATGCATTCATAAAAATAATACATTAGTTATTACAAGAAAGAATAGCATTTAGGAATTTCAACCAAAACTAACTCCTTTTTTCCATCAGAATAAGGATTTCCTGGACAGTAATGCTACTATTACAACTTTTCAAAGAATAGTAAAGGCAACTTGCATTCCAAGTAACCATATTTTCAATGAAGAGAACAAGCAGGGTAGCTGATCCAATTCCTATTCAGAAAACCATATGCAAGTAGTTTGTTACCTTGCAGTGCTGCTTAAAGATAGGGAAAACAGCATTGTCATCCACCACAACCTCAGCATGCCTCCTGGTAAGAACAACCCACTGAAGAAGACAGACAAAGCACAAGAATTACAAAACCTCCAGCAAGATTCAGAATGGCCGACTTCAAGCAACTTTGTTATAATGCTTTTACTGTATTAAGCACAGAATGCAAGCATTTCATGGAATCAACCACTCAACCTGAGACCCTTTCCTCCAGTTATGAACAGGAACCACTGGAGCCATTTTTGGGTTGTAGCGGCCTTCTTTTGTATCAGCAAAGCTGCAGAAGATCAATGTACATTATTAACCAAAAGCATCACATAATCATTGGAATGCATTTGGCAATGGTGATAATGCAAGTTATGTGAAAAAAATACGCATAATCCACATAAACAAAGCAACTTGCTTCATAGTGTTAGAATAAGAATTATCCAGATTATTTCATTTAGTGGTATATTACAAACAAATTTAGAAACCTGAATCGAAACTACACTAGCTATTACCACCCAAATCCTACAAAAGAGCAAACCTAGGTGATATTACGTTTGAGTTAAGCACAAAAGTCAAAAGTGGACAACTAAAGTATACAGGTAACTACTCACCTGTCTACAAAACTAGTTGATGTTGACATAATGTAATCATAAGTGTAACTGAAGTTGTACAGAGGTATACAGCTGCAAACAGACCATGTCAGTGAGGACTTGTGAGGTAATAAGGTTATGCAAGAATTAGCCTTAACAGAAAGTTCTTGATTCAAGAACCAAAGTAATCGTCTCACTATTTGACTGGAAACAGATGAAGCAAAATTTCAGTAATGGCTCAGGTTTCAAATTGTGACAAGAAGATGTAAGCTAGACATAACATATTCGAGTAGTCGGAAACGAAACCCCACCTGTCTGAAAGAAAAACAAAACGTTCATTTAGAGGATCCTCTAATGCATGTCGAAGCAGTATACGCTCTGCCTCAATCATGCTTGCTGATCCCCAATCTACCTGCAATAAATGACAGGGACTAAACATTACCAGGCCAATAAACACCAAGTGAAATGGCTATTAACCCTAGACCAATAACAAACTTGCACTGTTTCCGGAAGACTGAGGAGTATGTTTGCAGAAGCAATTTTGAAATACTTTTTTTCCTTTGAAGTTAGTTATTGCATGGGATTAAAAGACAACCTGTACACTATCATTTACTTGTCTATTGAGAAAATAGACAGATCTAGTTGTTCCCTTGTTGAACAGAAATCCTGGCCTAGAGTGAACACGTATTGAAAATCTAGACTCCTCACCCTGAAAAGAAAAACAATTCATCAATAAGAATCCATCTTACATAAAATCTTTCACATAAGCAAGATAATCAAACATTACAAAGGGAAAAAGAAAAGAGAGAGAAACAAACATAATGCTATATTAGTACATTTAATTTAATTGACGCTGTGATCGGTACGAATCAATTCATTTATTCTAGTTACAGTACATTCTCAGTTTGAACACGAATTCAGTAAAATATCACCAAGCAACACATTTTTTTCACATGATTAACACTTTACTACAACTGAATAACAAAACAGGGTAAATGCATTACACAACTTGCCTTGAAAAACGCATCCCAAACCATCTCGAGAGGAAGCCTATTCCTTGCAATGAACAGGAAAGCGATCTTCGGCTTCTGAACTAACCGAGACCGGAGCTTCAAAACCCGAGTGTACTGACTCTGCATCAGAACGAAGCTCCCAACGCAAAATCCAAGCAGCAGAGCCGCAAACACCTTCCTCTTCCATCTGTAATGCGATTTATGGTTATGCGACGCCCCCTTCCGCTGCTTCATCTACTTCGGTCTACCTTCCCTCAACGGAGATACGGCACCGGCATAGCAGCTCAAGGAAATAACTAAAAAGTAATCGGCGTTGAGCTTCGTGAGGAGCAGATCGGAGGAGTAGTCACCTTATACTGGAGGGGAGGAGAGTGCGGGGTGGGACCTTGGGAGTATGTGTGACTTATTCTTCCTCTTTCTTTCTCTTTGTTGTTAAAGTAATCGGCGTTGAGCTTCGTGAGGAGCAGATCGGAGGAGTAGTCACCTTATACTGGAGTGAGAGAGTGCGGGGTGGGACCTTGGGAGTCTGTGTGATTCTTCCTCTTTCTTTCTCTTTGTTGTTTTGCTTACGCTGATACGGATAGGACTTAGGAGTCGGAAAGGTATTTGGATTGCGTGTGATGTGGGCGATTACTCCTACCCCGTCCTCTCTCCTCAGTTCATTCACTTCTCTCTCCGCCTTGGTTTCCAATCTTTAATGCTTTATGAGAATGATTGGATTGGAATCATTGGATTGAATATTAACTATTTTGACTAAAAAAAATACTTTAATCATTAAAATTTATTATGTTTTAAAAAAATAAAATTGTGAACATCTATTTTGTTAAAAACAAGAAGTTATGTTTTATTAAAAATAGTAAATAAAGTAATTAGAAAACATAATTTATTTACTTGAAATAGGTACAAATGACACCATAATATATTTGGTTTACAGTATATTAATAAAATATAATATTATTCTATTGTTTGTAATAGAATAAGACAAGTGAAAAGGTTGTATATTACATCTCATTCCATTCTAAATAGTAAAAATAGAAATCTTCATTTTAAAAAGTTTAGGACCAAATGTAAAATAATAAGTATTTTACTGTATTATATTATAAACTCTTTTTTCAAATAATATTTCACTATATTATATTATGAGCTCTTTCATCTTTTTCAAGCAACAATTTTTTTTAATATTACATTTATTTTAATTTCATCCCATTATAAATCATTTAATTTCATTAAAAACCTTAATTTCATTAAAAAAACATACCCTTTATTAGTGAATAAAATTTAGGCAAAACGTAACAAGTGTGTAATTTGGAAAAGCTGCAAGTAGGCATTGCATGTCGTGTCCTCAAATTGGTAGGGCTTATTTAATTGCTGAAGTAAAGTATTTACATTATATGGAGCAAGTAAGCTAATGGCTAAATATGAGAGGAATATAGCAACCACCAACTCGGTTGTTATGGAATTGCAATTATTACATATGAATATGTCCTCGTGATTTTTTTCAAGTGAAAGCTAAGCATTAACCAAGAAGAGTGCTAGCTAAGGAAGGTGGCAGTTAACATTTGCTAACCAAAGTCAGCTCAAGCCATTAATGTTTCATGATCCCACCAAAGCCTTTGACGTTCCTCTTCTAATAATAATAATAAACAATTCACGTAATATTGTGTATAACCTTATAAAACTTGTGACAACAAAGCGCTCTCTTACATTAAGATATGCTCGAATTTCATTAAAAGGGCGCTTGATTCACAGAAAGTAATGGAAATAGAAATGAGAATGAATATAAGGAGGAATGAAAATGGATATAATCTTATAATGATGGTTGGTTAAAATAAAGGAACGATTACCATTACTATTGATAATGATTGATTTGTAAAAAATATTGTAATTAATTAATTACAAAATAAATTATATTTTAATTAATGAATTAATTATATTTTAATTCATTACAATATTTTAATTAATGAATGAATTATATTTTTATTAATTATATTTCAATTAATT
>JANITW010000008.1:13821688-13833451 GCA_027564335.1 Erythroxylum williamsii | reverse complement strand
GTTATTATTAGTATTATCTGATTATTGTTATTGTTATTATTATTACTATTATCATATTGTTCATGAATAGAAAATTTTATAGTGATTTTAATTTCGATTCCTTATAATGATAACAATATCAGTATATCTTTATTTGTTATATATGTGATATAATTGCTTATTATGAATAATTATGTTTTTATTATGATGATATTTATTTTTCTGATTAATATAATCATTCTTATAATTTTTTTAATATTTCTTAATTTTCCTGCTTTAGTTTATATACGTATTACTATATATAAAAATGTACAGTCTTTAGTCGCCCTACACTGTACACCCTTGTAGGCTGGATCGCTAGAGCGACCCTCGTCGCCCCAGCGATCCGAGCCTATGAGCATCTTTGTCGCTGGGGCGACACGCGCCGCCCTAGCGAAATCATCGTTTCTGTGTCAGGATCGCTAGGGCGACACCTGTCGCTCCAGCGACAACAGCATATCAGTGACACTATCGCTACGGCTACGATAGCCGCCCTAGCGATCACAACGTATCAGTGCCTGGATCGCTAGGGCGCCTAGCGTCGCACTAGCGATCACAACGTGTCAGTGTGTGGATAGCTAGGGCGACGGACGTAGCCGTAGCGACAACACCACCACTAACAGTAATTATTTAATTATTATTAGTATTGTTATTTGTATTTATTAGCAATCAAAATATTAGTTACATTTTATTCAAATTGTTATTATTATGTCTAAGTATTAGTAATATTGTTATTATTGTTGTTATGTTTATTAGTATTATAATAATTATTATTATTGTTTTTATTGTTATTATTACTGTTAAAAGTTATGAATAAATTAGGTGCGCACAGTCTATAAAATTTTTTTTCATTACTATTATTAAATTGCTTATTAATATTACATTCTGTTATTATTATTATTACCGTTAATTTTTTCCACCAGAGGCATTTTTATTATTATTATGAAAATTGTTTATATTATCCATAACATTTAATTCCTCAATGATAAACAGACATCATTAATTGTGTTATTATTATTAGGTGTATATATTTATTTATTAACTTATTAACAGAAATCTTATTATAATAATGGCACTATATTTAAATAATAATAATGAACATAACAATAAGTATATGTTCAGATTAGAATTTATTAGTTATTATAATAATGGAAATAAATTTAAATCATAATAATAATAACAACATAATAATAATAATAATGATAAGAAAAATATAATAAATTTTAATAAGTATATAAATAAATATATACACTTAATAATAATTACAAATTTAATAATGTTTGTAAACGATAATAAACATGTTATGTTTAAAATCGCCAAGTAAAAAAAAACACCCTGCAAGACACTTGTTAATTTCCAGTTCCGTGGCTGGCTGGCTTTTTTCATTTGGCTTCGCAAACGGCGCCTGACGGTGGGTCCCACAGGTGCCTCTGGCTTTTACGGAACGTTTGCAAATTTTGTAAAGGAAACGCCACCGTTTTAATATTCGACAGAGTTAGACAGAATAAGGATGGACAGACGATCCGGACTCGGGAAACATATGATAGTTATGTATTCTTTTTACTATTGCTCATCAAGTTATTGCTGGTTATTTTTAATGCATTATCTCGTTTCATAGCAAGTAGATGAGAATACCTAAGAGCGAGCTTCTGATTTTAGAGGCAATTAATGCATTATTATTATTATTGATGCAAATTAATGCATTATTGATTACAAACGTTTTGAGCAGTTGAACTTAAAATACTAATACATCGAAGCACACATTTCCAAGGATTTAGCTTCAAGTCTAGAGCGAGTGGTGGTCTTTAGGTGCTTGTGGCTTATTATAGAGAGGTGTGGAGTTTCACTCAATTCCATATCATTGCTATTTAATACTGTCCATAAGTAAGAAATCGAATGTATCTTTGTCGCTGATAAAGACTAAGGGGATACAATACAACACTGAATTGATTCGTTTAGCTCTGCCCAGTTGTACAAGGAAGGTGAAGGAATTGGTTTTCTCAATATTAACTTAGTTCCTTAAGTTCTCGTCAATTTACCTTGCAACGCATGAGTAGTAGCGTCCTCAAAACATTGTTGCCCTTAAAACCAGAAAAGAAATTTAAATCGTACGTAGAAACATGTGTTTCCATCTTGAAAAACCTGACTAACCAATGGGCGGTCACTCAGGGGAGTGTCCTTCATGGGCATTTACTCAAGAAGGGTGTATTCTCCGAGAGATACATAGCTGTAAAGTTCTTGATTATGTACCTAAATTCAAGGAAGTCGGCTGAAGCTAATGAGATTGTCAAGGAGTTTAATGGGTTTGATGTTATCGTTCATAACTGTTTGATTAGCGCCAACTTGAAGGGGGGAAATTTAGATAAAGCTCGTAAATTATTTGATGAAATGCCCGAGAGGAATGAGGTATCGTGGACAGCGCTGATTTCAGGTTTTATGAGATACGGGAAAGTAGAGGAATCAATGTGGTATTTTGAAAGAAACCCATATCAGAATGTGGTTTCTTGGACCGCGGCGATTTGTGGGTTTGTGCAAAATGGGTTTAGTTTTGAAGGTTTGAATCTGTTTCTGAATCTTCTTGAATCTGGGGTCAGGCTAAACTAAGGTGACATTTACTTCTGTGATTAGAGCATGTGCAGAATTGGGTTATTTCAAATTGGGAATGAGTATTTTGGGCTTGATTGTTAAAACTGGTTTAGAGCGTAATGTATCGGTTTCAAATTTTTTGATTACGTTTTTTTTAGAATGGCTGAAATAACTTTGGCTAGGAGAGTGTTTGATGAGATGGAGGAGAGGGATGTTGTTTCATGGACGGCTATACTTGATATACATGTGGAGATGGGCGATTTGCTAGAAGCGAGAAGGATCTTTGATGAGATGCCAGAAAGAAATGAGGTTGCTTGGAGTGCAATGATTGCTAGGTATGGTCAGAGTGGCTATCCTGAAGAGTCGTTGGAACTTTTTCGAAGAATGGTTGAAGAGGGTGTCAGGCCGAACGTCTTTTGTTTCTCCTTTGTCCTCAGCGCATTGGCAAGCATGAAAGCTATGGGAACAGGGATGAGCATCCAAGGACATCTCATCAAAACTGGGATGGGAAAAGATGTTTCTTGCAGTATCTCTCTTATTGAATTGTACTCCAAATGTGGGGAAATTAAGGATGCGCGCGTAGTGTTTGATCTAATTTTGCAGAAGAACGTGGTTTCATGGAATGCTATGATTAGTGGATATAGTCTGAATGGCAAGATAGAAGAAGCTCAGAAGTTGTTTAGTATCATGCCTGCACGAAACAATGTCTCTTGGAGCACAATGATTGCTTGCTATTTAGATCATAAAGAGTTTGAAAAGGTGTTTGAAGTATACAATGAGATGCTTTTGGTGGGAGAAAGTCCAAATAAATCCACCTTCTCCAGCTTACTTTGTGCTTGTGCGAGCATTCCCTCTTTAGAGAAAGGTAAGGGCCTGCATGGGAAGGCAGTCAAACTTGGGTTTCAACTTGATGTCTTCGTAGGCACTGCGCTTATTGATATGTATGCAAAAGCTGGGGATATTGAGAGCTCTAAGCTGATCTTTAATAGTATGCCCAAGAAGAATGAAATCTCTTGGACTGCAATGCTACAAGGGCTTGCAGAAAGTGGTTTTGTGGAAGAATCTCTTAAGTTGTTCCAAGAAATGGAAAGATCTCCAAGTGTCTCTCCTAATGAGCTAATGCTCTTGTCAGTTCTGTTCGCCTGCTCTCACTCTGGATTAGTTGATAAAGGACTCGAGTATTTTAATTCTATGGAGACTGTATATGGAATAAAGCCAAAGGCAAGACACTACACCTGTGTTGTGGATATGCTATGTCGAGCAGGACGCCTTTCTGAAGCTGAAGACTTTATTGAATCCATGCCATTTCAACCTGAAACTAATGCCTGGGCGGCATTATTAAGTGGTTGTAAGACTTACAAAAACGAAGTACTAGCTGAGAAAGTAGCAAACAAGCTTTCGAAAATGGCAGAGAAAAACCCTGCAGCATGTGTATTGCTGTCAAATATATATGCTTCTTCTGGGAGATGGAAGGATGTTGTGAATGTGAGGAAACTTATGAAGGAAAAGAATTTGAAGAAGAGTGGCGGTTGTAGTTGGGTTGAGTTGAGAAATCAAGTTCATTCATTTTATTCAGAAGATGGAAGTCATTCTCAATCAGCTGACATTCGTGACATCTTAGAGCTCTTAAGGTTTGAAATGCGCCTATTTCAGCGTTTTACAGATTGAGGAAATGCCCGGTTGGTGATTAGGCCTGAATTAGAACCTGGAACAAAATTTTAGCTGAGGCCATATCAAAGATATGGTGTTTGTCTAGGGAAAATCTTGATAAATTTTGTGATTAAACTTCAGATAGCAGTCAATAGTTGGTTCATCTTGTCGCCATCCCTTAGAGGAAGTTGGATGAATTTGGAAATAATTGAACTACAGATATATATCAGCTAAGGAATGGGGCCAGTTCTGCCAATATCTCAAAGGATCCTCAATGGGTGCTGCTCAAATTTTTATTATATGCCAGTCTGGTTAGAGCGACTGGATCTTGCTAAGAAACCAAGTTTTAGGGCTATGCATTTGCCAAGAATCCAACTTTAGCCACTCCATGAAGTTTCAAAATTCAGATTCTTCCTTGTCATGTGGCTGGCGGACGGATGCTCTCCCTGCCCTTTAAAGACTCCTATGCTTTGAGAAATTGCGGGCGGGCAGGGCCTAGTACCCAAAAACAAAACAGGGGATCCAAGTCCGTCTACTTATGATGACATAAATCCAAGAAACCTGAGAAAAAACATCAGTTCCAAATTCTGATGGCAACACTCATCCTGTGGTTTATGAACAGAGAAAATTACATGTGTTATCTTTACTACAAATCAGTTTGGCAACTTTACAAAAAAAGAATATTCTAATAGATCTTTATTATTTCTCATACTTCCAATTATTTATGGCAATTCTAAAATGCAAATATATCAAATGTACAAGTTACATTTTAATTTTAGATGTTTTCATTAAAATTAAAATTTTATTTTTCATGTGTTATAATATTTTAAATAAATCTTTCGCATTGTAAAAATCATTTTTAATGATTTTTGAATATTCAAAATTGTTATCTTAATGTTAATTTGGACTTATATCACCTTTTCAATTGTCAATATGAAAATTAAATTCTATCACAATCTCATTAGACCTTAGATGAAATATTTTTTTTTGGCAAAAAGGATTAAAATAATCCTAATTTTCTGACGACAAATTAAATATTAATGTTTCGGAGTGGTCAAATTAAACTTTACCATTTTAAGAATATTCAAATTGAACTCTACTTTGTTAGAAAAGAGACAGGAATATAATGTCATTTGTGTTTTACCGTATCATCATTGACATGACAAAAATTTGTAATATTTTAATGTTATTGTAGGTAGGTCCTATAATGCCACGTAAGGGTCATATGATATTGAAGGATTCATTTATTTAAACTTAATTATTAAATTATTATTATGTTTAATTTAATTTAACCTAATTAATTGTTTTAAGTAATTAATAAATTTAGGTAAAACAGTCTAATATAAATGCCCTAACTTATTTCAATCGCAATTCCAAACCCACCATGTTGTTCATCATTGCTGTCACTTTAACCGTCGTCGTTCATCGCCAAAGTCTAGGTTCTTTTTAATGACCAAGGAAAATGTGAATTTTGCATGGCGAAGAGCCTCTTATGTATGTTCGTTGTTGTTGTTCTTGCACCTAACTGATAAAAGAATCTGACCAATGGTCATTCTAGCATAAATACCCTGTGGTTTTCCAAAAGCATCCCTTATTCCAATTTGGAGGTTATTAGCCCTAGCATAAGGAAGCTTGTTGTTGATACACAAGACATATAAACCCTAACTGTTAAATGGAAAGCATCCTTTCTTGTATATTTGGCCATATACATATTGCAAGAAATTATTGCAACCTCAAAGGTCTCAATGGAGACATTTTCTTTGTCCTAAGACACCAAGTGATCGCGGAATGGAAATTCATCAACTCCCTTCTCCTTCATTTGTTTAAAACATAACACGAACCTTAACTTTAGGTGCACGATCAGCCATAAACTTGTATAAATGGAGATAATACATAAAAGCATTTGCTTTGGTATCCATAACTCGATAAATAAGCTTCTTAGCTGCTTGAATAATCTCTTGGATCCTTTGAATAAGCTTTTCGACCTATAAATGACCTTTTATAACTTCTTTTATGTTTTATCATCTTTTCGCACCTTTTTGAATTCGTGAATCTGTTAATAGATTCGAGTAACTTTACATTTCTGAACTGTTACCGATAAGCTGGAGACCTTAACAACTATTTATAAAAATCTTAATGGGATCTCAATCATAAGCCCAATTAGTTGATCTACCCACACTTATCAGGGTCTATTTTTCTTACTGAACTTTCAGCTCATTAATCAAATCCTTTGTTGAGCCTATTTATTATCTTTAATATGGATCAAATTGAATGTATAAAAACTCGTAATTAATAATTTTTTAATAGGAATTTTTAATTCCAACATTCTACCTTTTAGGAAAATATTAATTACAACAATTGTAATGATTAACCAAAATAATATATTTGATTTAAAAATAATGAAAGTTCATCATTTGGTCCTATAAAGCTTTCAATAGCAAAAAATATCAAATGCATGTGTCAATATACGACACATATCTAATACAATTGCGTACATCTAACACCTTAATGAAATGAATGAGAAAATAGATTATAGCAAACTACTTGTCAGAGAAATTTACTTTCTCTTACTTAATGTTAAATTAAATTAGAGAAAAACTTTATTGGATTAAAAACTTCCCCTATGTCTTGTCAACTCTATGAATTTATGTCTATATTTGGACGCATTCTTATAGATATAAGTTCAAGGTCAATCTATATATATGTCTAACGATTTTTAAAATGCTTAAGATCGATATGAATTTTAAGACTTTCATTTATATTTTGACAATGTACTACAAACTAAATGATTGAGTCTAAAATGTTAATCGTCAATATGCACATAAAATGTACTGTCAAAATACATGAAAAACAAAATAGCTAAATCGAAAGTCAAATACAATGATCTCTAACTAAAAGTTTCTAAGGAATTCAATAACCCTATATTGTATACATGTCTCATAAAATTGATTAGGCGTAGTCTTTTAGTTAGTGGATCATCCAACATGTGCTCAGTCTCTATATGCTCCATCATGATGTTACCTTTCTACACTAATTCCTTTACAATCAGACATTGACCTCTATATGCTTAGACATTGTGATATTTTTATTGATGTTACTAAATAATATAACAAAGAGATTATCACCATACAAGTGAATGGGTCTAACTAACAAATTAACTACAAACAACTTAAGAATCAAGTTCTTGAGTCAAACTGCGTGTAAAGCAACCTTATAGTATGCTACAAAGTCTGCATGTATAGTCAAGGAAGTTATCATTGTCTACTTGACACTTTTTCAAAAAATAACATCATCTGCCAACATGAAAATATATCCTAATGTGGGCTTCCTATCATTAGGACACATAGTGAAATTCGAATTTGGATAACTTATAAGGTTATGATTGTTGAGTTTCCTGAATGTTAACATATAATTCTTAGTTCCTTTGAGATATCTTAAAACTTGTTTAATTGCATTCCAATGGTCTAGGGTTAGCCAGATACCTACCTAACAATCTAATAATGAATGTTATGTTCGATGTAATGTACACCTGGACATACATCAGACTACCAATTGTACTAGAATAAGGATCATTCTTTATAATTTTTTGTATCAGTCTTTGGACAATGTGCCAAAGAAAATCTCTCACCATGAAAGATAAATGTTGTAACAGGTTTACAATCAACCATATTAAAACTTTACAATATTTGTTCAATCTATGCACTTTATGAGAGACCTAACAAGTTTTGAGATCGATCATAATGAATCTAAATACCTAGGGCAAAATATGCTTCACTAAGATCTTTCATGTCAAAATGCTTGATTAAAAGCTACTTAACCTCATGCAGCATGGTTAAGTCATTTGATGTGAACAAGATATCATCCATATACAAAAGTAAAAAAAACAACCTTGCTTCCCAGTATCTTATAAGATAAGCATATTTCAACTTTATCTTCCATAAAACCAAATGAGGTAACAACCTTATCAAACTTTATATACCGCTATCTAAAAGCTTGTTTCATACCATATATGGATTCTCTCAATTTAAAGACCATGTTAGCTTTATCTTGATCTTGAAATCATTCTGATTATTCTATATAGACCTCTTCATAAAAGTCTCTATTCAAGATAATAATTTTGACATCCATCTGATGTAGTTCTTATGTCATAATGAATTAATATTATAATAATCACTTTAAATGTATCCTTAGAGGAGATAAGAGAAAAAAGTGACATTAAAGTCAATTCCTACTCTTTAAATGAAACCGCTGGCAACCAACTGGGCTTTAAATCGCTCAACTTTACCTTAATAGTCCTTTTTGGTCTTATAAAACTATTTAGAGTAGACATGTTTACTATTATAAGGCAAATCCACAAGCTCTCATATCTTATTGTGCTTCGTAAATTGCATCTTCTCCTTCATTATATCCCATCACAAATCCTCATAAGATCTAAAAATAACATCTACAAAAGTAATTGGATCCACTACTTATCCAATATCTTAGTCTTGTTCACCCAAATGGATTATGTAATCAAATGATATGTTAGGTCTTCTCATTCTAGTGGATCTCCTTAATTGAATTGGTTTATTATGTACACATACCTTAGGAGTTTCATTTTGTACAGAAGTCAATCTTAAACCTTTATTGGTATTATACTAAGACTTAGATCCACTAATTCTGAAAGCATGAGTGATGGATATAAAATAATTATTGTATCTACCCTTCTATCATCTAAAGAATGAGAATGGCCATCCTCATTAAAATGAGATAAATTAGTCTCATCATAGACATCATGCTCAAGAAACTTAATTGTTTGTGATTCCATTATTCTAAATCCTTCATCTCTATAGTAAAATTTGTATGCTTTAGAGTAGTTGGGATATCCAATAAAGTAATAACGAATAGAATGAGAATGCAACATATTTTTATAAGGATTATACAAACATACCTCAACAGGGCAACCCCATACAATAATATGAGTGAGGCTAGGCTTTCACCCTATCCAAATCTTAAAAGGCATCCTTGAAAATAACTTTCTTGGGACTTTATTAAGTATGTACAAGGTAATCCTTATGGCTTCACCCAAAAGTTAATAAGGTAAATTATTCCTGCTAAGCAATGACCTTATTATATCATTTAAGATGCGATTTTGTCTTTTGGCCACATCATTCTTCTTAGAACTATTTGGTATAGTGAACTGAGTCATTATTCCATATGATTATAAATATTTGACAAGTAGACCTTTCTATAATCTTGAAACTCCATGCATGTTATAATATTCACCTTCACAGTCAAATTTGACAATCTTAATTGACTTTTTCAATTGGTTCTCAAGTTTAGTCTTAAAGATCTTGAAGTTATCAAGTACTTTAGACATTTCTTTAAGCAAGAACACATATCCATAATAGGAATAGTCATCAATAAATGTTAGGAAATATCTTAAATTGCATAATGTAGCTTTATGGGGTCCAAATATACCCATATGTATAAGTTCTAATAAGCCAGAAGCATGAGTTAACCCATTTTCTTTATTTTAGTCAACTTATATTTGCAGTAATCAACATAAGTTTCCATATCATTATAATTTAGAGTTGAGAGAATGTTATCCTTTATCAATCTCTCAATAATTTCTTTGAAAATGTGACCCAATCTTTTATGTCACAACATGTAAAACTTTTCTTTTATTAGGGGTCTTTTTTTTAGAAACATGTTCGACAATATATAAAGAAGCATATATCTCATTAGATGAAAGACACATTCTATATAAAATATATAATAAGAAGGCCATACTAATATGTTTTGTATTGAAAGATAATTTTCCAACTAAGTTTTCAAATACAAAATTGTAATGTTCTTTATTCAAAATAGATACAGAGATTAAATTATGTCTGAAAGACAATATATAGAATATGTCATACAAAATAAGTTTAAACCATATATCTAAGTTCAACACACATTCCCTACAGAGACTACATTTACTTCTTCATTATTTCTTACCATCATTTTTTCCTCTTTTTATTCAATTTTCTCTTTATCATAAATTCCCACATTGTGAATATAACATAATTAAAAGCTTCACTATCTAGCAACTAAAAACTTGATGTGGCTATTACAACATTAAATTAATATATAACATAGGTCGAGGAGTTACTTAATTGTTCATGCCTTTCTTTCTAGGTTTTGTATTTCTAGCATTCCATTTTTCTATATCCCTTCTTCTTACTGAAGAAACATCATATACTCATACTAATTGGACCTTTAATTATGTTGGACTGAGCTATATTTTTATATGGAGGAAATTTAGATTTCTTACCTTTAAACTTACGGGGCTGCTCCTTTGCCTTTCCCTTGGTTACTATTAAAGCTGTATAAGTTGTATTCTTGTGCTTCCCATCTTTAATAATACACTGGGTAATCAAATGTTTTATATCACAAGCTTCATCCTGAGAATTGCATGTGGTAATCAGAATATCAAACTTTGATGGAAGAGTATTCAGAGCTTGATGTACAGTACATGCATCAGGAATATAAATGTTTAACATCTTTAGCTTGGTTTGAAGATAGACCATTCTGATTATGTATTCCCTCACTCCCCTGACTCTATCATATCTCATAGAGTACAGTTCCTTTAATAAGGTATCTATTTCAATATTAGAGGATACCATATACCTCTGTGAGACATTATTGAGGAAATCTCTTACTATGTTTGTATCTAGAAGTCCACTCAGCAAATGGTCTAGAATTGATCTCTTTAAGGTCAGACAACACATCTTGTTTGACCTTTTTCAGGCTACATATGCTGCTTTCTTAGCCTTTAAACTAATGGATGTAGGTATTGACGGTCTTTCCTTGATCATATGACCATATTGATATATGTCATTTCTAATGTAAACTCTACATCTTGCTTCCATTTCTTAAAGTTAAAACTAGTAAGAGTTTTAATGGTGGCACAGTTATTGTTTACAGAATAGGTGAATGTAACACTAAGAGTGTAAATTATCAACAAAAATGTAGGATAATAGCAATACTTAAAGCCATAAAATAGTATATTGACTTATCACACATATTAGTAAACACCTGTGAGCAAAATACACATTACATGCGTATAAGATCTTTACATAAAAGCAATTAGAGTACACACCATCAACCTTTATAATTCTACCACCTATGGGTAAATAGATCATTTAAGCAATGATTGTCCTCCACCAATGTTACTATTGCTCATCAAGTTATTGCTGGTTATTTTTAATGTATTATCTCGTTTCATAGCAAGTAGATGAGAATACCTAAGAGCGAGCTTCTGATTTTAGCGGCAATTAATGCATTTTTTAATGCAAATTAATGCATTATTGATTGCAAACGTTTTGGGCAGTTGAACTTAAAATACTAATACATCGAAGCACACATTTCCAAGGGTTCAGCTTCAAGTCTAGAGAGAATGGCGGTCTTTAAAATTTGACAGCGCGTGTCGAGTGCACTGCAAAATTTACCTGACTCTGCACACTAAAATTTGTAGTTGTGGTAAGT
>JANITW010000008.1:13801078-13813147 GCA_027564335.1 Erythroxylum williamsii | reverse complement strand
ATCCAATATATTTTACCAACGAATTTTTTTTTTCGTCGGTAAATTTGCTGAAAACTATTTTTAAAATTTACCTGCAAAATGTTTAGTTTCTCTAGAAGTCACCATGGAGAGAACTTCATTATTTCAAGTAAAAGAATTGAAATAATGTGAAATAATGAAATTCATACTAAAAAAGAACTGAAAATAAAGAACCGAAATCATTTTTCAAAGGCAAACATTTCATCAAACACCTTGCATGTATCAGAAATTTATCCCAATATCACAACTAAAATCACGTCTTGTCCCTCCTATCACTAATATTTATACTTTAAAGTTGTTTTGCAATCACAAAATACATAAATAAACGAAAGTAATAAATATCCAAATTAACTTTCATCCAATATACGAAAAATACATGACAATAGTTGCAAAAATACCTTTACCAAAAGACACGATAACAATGGTTAGAGAAGACAACACCGACGAGCAGAAAAGGAGTCCACAATAGATAAATGGGCTCCAAGAAAACCGAAGAGGAGATGCAGGAAGAAGGAAGAAAGCGTAAGTGGGAGGGAGATGTAAGGTGAGTTTGAATTTAAAAAGAATTTATCGACGAAATTACTGACGGAATTCCATCGATAAATTTCGTAGGTAAACTCAAAAAAAATTTATTCCGCCAATAATTCTCGCATTTTTACCGACGGATATTTTATATCATCGCTAAATCCTTTACCGGCGGTAATCATATTTCGTCGTTAAAGTCTATCGCAAAATTTTTCAAAATGATTTTTCTCCATATTTAGATATCAATACTGCTACTAATTAATAAATTTTCCCATCAATTTTGCCAACGGAAATGAATTTTCCATTGGTAATTTGCAACAGTATATATTTCGTCGCTAATTCTTGCTTCCCTCCATATTTAACGACGAATATTAGTTCGCTAAACAGAAATTTTTTCGTCAATTTTATCAACAAAAATAAATTTTTTATCGATAATTTGCAACAATATATTTTCCGTCGCTAATTTTTCATTTTCTTGTAGTGTAATAATTAAGGTACATTTTTCTTATTTGATCTTTAACTCATTTAATCAAATTTTTTATTGATCTAATTTATTATCTTTAATTTAGATCAAAATTATTTTATAGAAACCTGTAATTAATAATTGTCTAATAAAAGATTTCAATTCCACCTTCATAAGTCCTATTCTTTGGATTTAGGCACACCACGACAAAAGCATGATTTGGGATATGGTTTGTTTTTGATCTGAGGATAATACCTTGTTGGTCCTGCAAAGAATAAAAAAGATCAAAGTGGAAAATTGATCTGAGATCATTTACAAGGTTTTCTTTTACCTTACTTAATTAAGTTAAATTAAATAATTAAATTTAAATAAATGGGTTCTACAGTGCCTCGTGGCACTTACATAATATTATAAGACCTACAATAACATTAAAATAGTATAAGCTTCTACCACGTCAATCAAGTGATAGAACATTGATGACGTTATACTGATCCGTCGCTTTTTCTATTAACATAATTCTTAAAATGTGAAATTTAATTTGAAGTTCAAAATATTAAAGTTTAGTTTATGATGATGAAGTAAATCTTAGAGTTATTTGTGCACCTTTTGCCATTCTTTTTGAGTTTAAATTGGTTAAGGGACTAATTTAACTATCACTATATATTGATTTCTCGTTTAAAAAAAGTTTTAGGTAATGAAATCTTAAATTTTGATAAATATCTTTAAACTAAAATGCAATAAAATCTTTAAGTTTTGGTAAAAATTAAAAAAAAGCACTGTTTGTCGTAAACCAAACAAATTTATACCTTTATTTACAACTACTTTTCTCGGAGCCACCGATTCAAGGAAATTTCGAGACTCAACCTCCTTTCCCGCCACAGTAAAATATGACTTCATTTTACTCCGTTTTCTTCATTGTCACTACTCCTCTCAATATCCATCTCGATCGAAAGAGCCGGTTTCTCTCTCGCCCATCTTTTACAGGTTTTCTCCGATTTGACATTTTCTTTCGATTGGCAATACGCTTCTTTTGATGTAGAATTCAATTATGCAGATAACTTGTACTTACATTGACAATTCTCTTTCAGTTTTTAAAATTGTTGCAGCTTAGATCCCCTACATATTGTTTGTTCTCTGTTTCAACGCTTTACGGGTATGTAATCGTTGATCTGGACCGGTGATCATAGGAAGTGACAGTGACTTGACTGTGCGAGCTTGTTTTCTCTCGTTGCTTGTTTTGTATGTGTTAATTATACTTAACATATGTGAGATTCAATTGTTCTAGGTGCGCGCGTAGCAGAGTCTTGTAGTATTTTTAATTTGAAAGTTTAGCAGCTGAGAACTTGGATCATACATTCTTAGCAATTTGGAGCTGTTCAGTTAGCTGTATCGGATTCCGAAGTTATAGCTCTAATGGCGATTTTTCACTTTCATCATTTTTCTTCTTTAAAAGAGAAGATGAACACTTACATTGTTATTTTTTTCTTGCACTTTTCTTTCTCCGGTATACATTATTGAAATTCAATGAGAATCAGATAATATGGCTTAGCAGGTTAATTATAAGTTGGTTTTTCATGGTTTTGCAAGCAAATTCTGTGTCAATTTGCATGTAATGCTTGCATCCGCGTGACATAAATGCAGTTTCTGTTTGTTTAAATGTCAAATCTACAGACGTGTCCACCATTTATACGTTTTAGTATGTGCATAATAAACTGCTGTTGTCTACTTCAAGCAGTCTGTTGAGAACCTTGCTCGACAATGGACGCGTATACTCTCAAGTCCGTGTCAGATTTGCCTCTGCCTTTTCACTCAATTTTTAGCTTCAGGTACAACCACGAAAAACTTGCTTTTATCAATTTCATACGAAATTTGTTGATTGACATATCTTACTGCTAACTAGATGCTTTTATGAACTAGACATCCCGTCTTCGCACTGCCAATGGCTTAATAATTGTATTTTCAACCTGCATACTGGCGTTATGTTATCAAGCAACTTATTGCAATCGATTGTAGCAACATATTTGCATTCTTGAGTTTGTAGGTACTTCAATTCATTGCAAAGTGAATGTTTTCCGGTCTGTTTCCATTCTGATGCAAACATGGTCATATCGGCACCAACTGGAAGTGGTAAAACAGTTCTCTTTGAGCTTTGCATATTGAGGCTTCTGTCAAGGTTCGTTTCCGAAGGGATATTATCCCCCGTTATGGGGACACTCAAAACGGTAATCCTAAAGAAGTAATGCATCATTGCCTCATTATTTTTCCTTTGTCTTCTCCTCTTTATTGAATTGATTAGCTTTCCTAGGACAGTGACTTACCGGTTGATGGCAATATTAGTTGGATTTATTATTGTAAATCCTCTTCTGTTACAGTTCGTTCTATGGAGTTAAAGTTTTGCTAGTAATTCCACCTGGCAGTCAAATTTCTTTTGCCTTAATTTGCTTTATTTCATACTTCTTGAAGATTTACATAGCACCATCTAAGGCTTTAGTTCAAGAGAAACTCCGTGATTGGAGTCAGAAGTTTGGATCACTGGGGATGAGCTGCCTAGAACTGACTGGTGATAACGAATTCTATAACATAAGGACGATACAAGAAGCAGATATCATCCTTACCACTCCGGAGGTCAGTATGAAAAGTTGGCTTCTTATTTAGAACTTGAAAATAAAATCAGTGAGCAAATATAAAGATAAAATATGCAAGTGCTGGTGGACAATACCCTATCGCAATTGATTAATTTTTTAGATATTTTATCTCTCCTTTAGATACTTATCAACGTTTTTAACCGTATATTATGTTGTGATTGCTGGATTTTGTGACAATTGTTGATAATGCAGGCACAACTGTGAATACAACTGCAATTGTAACAAATTGCGAACATGGATCAGAGCATAATCACAATATCAACTGCTTCCCACAATTTAAAAGCCTGATTATGTAGTTTTCTACATCATTGTTGTCATGTTTATACTCAGAATTATACTTTGCAATCTTATGGTGATAATGGCTACCACAGTCTCTCTGTGTTTTTCTTCTGATTTCTGAGTACTTGTACCTTTTCAATTCATTGTGCTTTTATGTCTCAATTATCGTAATATCTCCATATACCTCTGTGCCTCGTACATGTGTATATGTTTTCTAAATATTTGTAAAATTTGGCTTGCATCTCCCGACTTATTTTTTTTTTATTAATATTTTCTTCCAGTACGTTTTGTTTGGCAATTTCTTACTTTTAATAATATCACCGAGGGATGACTTGGATATATGCATGTAGAAATTTGATGCTGTGAGCCGATATCGCTTAACGGATGGTGGGTTGAGCTTTTTCAGTGACATTGGTCTTCTTCTAATTGATGAAGTTCATCTACTGAATGATCCACGTGGTGCGGCTTTGGAGGCAATAGTTAGCAGAATAAAGATGCTTGCATCCAAACCTGAAATGAAATCTAGTCCTCTATCTTCTGTTCGGTTTCTGGCGGTTTCGGCCACAATTCCTAACATTGATGACCTCGGTAAAGCTTAATTTATAAGGTTGTTGCTTGCTGTTTAATATAAACAAGGTTCAGTTTAACAATATATTCAACAATTTACTTACTGCATACCAACAATTGCAGCTGAATGGCTTAAAGTTCCCACACAAGGGATTAAAAGGTGAGTTACATTTCAGTGACCTGTGCTCTCTTCAGTCCTTAATTTTGTATTTATATTACTTTTCCAATGCTCTTTGCAGATTTGGAGAAGAAATGAGGCCTGTAAAGTTGACAACCAAAGTTTTCGGTATGGAAGTGCAATCATGAGCATTACTCCACTATTTGTAATTGACCACGGCATACTGGAATACTCATGATGTCCGCTTTTCTAGTATTCTTTTCACTCAATTTACACGAAGTTTTTAGATTGCATTCAATAATTCATATGAACTGGACTCAAGAAAGGTAAATAATCTTCATTAGCGTCACTATCGATTTGCAGGCTATGCCCCGGCGAGGAATGATTATCTTTTTGAAAAGGTAAACGATCTCCAGTTCCATTTTTACTGATAGTTTCGATGATTTGCGAAATAGCAAGTTTTGTGTGAACTACAACTTCCTCACATCTTGCCTTCCTTGTATGTCCAGCGCCTTCAAAATTATATTTTCGGTAAGCAAAACACAAGTAACGTAATTTTCCTTTAATTGCTGCTGCTTTTGCTTCGAAGCATGATATGCAGGACAATGTAAGTGGTTAAAATTTATATGCAGATATCTTGATGCTATATTCAAGAGGGAAATCTGCTCTGGTATTTTGCTCAACTAGAAAAGGCGCGCAAGAAGCCGCACAGCAACTGTCTCATATGGCAATGACATTTGGTTATTCTAATCCATTTGTGAAAAACAAAGAACAACAGGAAAGGTTAAGGGAAGCTTCACTGTCCTGCACTGACAAACAAATGCAATCTTACATTCTTTATGGTGGTATGTACCTACCTTCTTTTTCTATGTTAGGCTTGATATTGCAACGTGGTTTGTTTGGTTTATCTCCTGTATAGATTAAAAAAAGGAAAATTGCATGCAGTTGGTTATCACAATGGTGGGCTTTGCCTGAAGGATCGCAATCTTATTGAGGGTCTTTTTCTTAAGGGTGATATCCAAATTCTGTGCACCACAAATACCCTTGCTCATGGAATCAACTTACCGGCTCATACAGTAGTAATAAAGTCAACACAGTATTTGTACGTCTACTGCTTTTCCCTGTTACTATATTGGTAGAACTTAAGAGGTCGAGCACAAAAATGAAGACTTCTTTCAAGTTCTGCTAGAAGTTTCTCGTGAACCAATATTATTTCAATGACTTCATTTCACCCAGTAAAATTCATGGATTAAGTTGTTATAAATGAATAATAATAAACAAGTTTTTAGTAAAATTTTTGATATACATCGCATTAATCTTTTCTTATAATACCAAAACCTTGTTCAATACAGCAATAAGGAAAAAGGTCTTTATACAGAATATGATCGATCCACATTACTACAGGTGTGGCACTCATCTTAATAATACGCCTTCTGAAGTTAACTCTCATTTTCTTCTATATGAAAATAATATTTTTTCTGCTCTGGCATTTTCAAACTTTAATTCGAGTAAATATCTATTCGTTGCCTCTTTTCTTGTTTGTTTGTGCAACGTTGGAACTAATTCCTGGTTGTGGCCATTTTGTAAGTGGCATTTATGGAATTGACATATAGACAGAAATGACAGAATATAATAACGCATTTGTGATCAAACTCAAAATGCTTAGCGAAGGAGTTTATTAATAAGCTTTCTTATTTCAACTGTGCACATAGACATATCTTCAGTATCCTTAATTATCCCGCACCTGTAAATGATTATTCAGATGTGTGGGAGGGCAGGTAGGCCACCATTTGATGATACCGGCATGGTTGTCATTATGACAAGAAGAGAAACAGTAATCTACTACCTTCTTCCTGATGTTTATTATGTGCATGCTATTTCTCTGTTATTGTATTAGAGCGTTTCTGTCCTTTTAAATTTGGCTCTTAGAACCTGGCGATGTTCAGGTGCATCTGTATGAGAATATGCTGAATGGATGTGAAATGGTGGAATCGCAGTGAGTTAACATCTTCAATTTCCATTAATATGCTCTGCGTTCTGGTGCACATCCTAAGTTTATTTCGCTTGACTCCCGATAAGTTCGTCAACTTTCCTTATTCCTTCAGATTGCTATCAAGTGTGACGGAACACTTGACTGCAGAGATAGTTCAGCTGACTGTTCCTGATATTGCACGGGCAATTGAATGGATGAAATGCTCATACTTATATGTAAGAATGAAAAAGGTAACTGTCCCTCGTGTCTCTAATGTTTATAATGTGGACATTATGTATAACAGTCACTTTTAAACATACGATGTATGGGCAGAATCCTGAGAATTATGCCATTAGAAAAGGAATCTCCAAAGACCGTATAGAGATGCATGTTCAAGGTAACAAAAAGAGAAGTGCTTTTGGAGTCTCCTTATTAATCCATTCCTTCTTCAGTTCCTCTTATAGATGCTATTCCTTTCCAGAGATTTCTGTACAAAAAGTTCATGAATTATCAAACCACCAAATGATCTGGACCGATGAAGATGGGTTCCTTCTGAAGCCACTAGGTATGGTCGATTCATATAGCAGAATCTTCACAGTTTCTGTGAGTGAATCCTAAAATTTTGGTACCGCTTTAGAGCCTGGAAGGTTGATGACCAGATACTATCTTAAATTTGATACAATGAAGCACATTATGAAGACTCCAGAGAACTGCACGTTGGAAGATGCACTTAATGTTGTTTGCCATGCCGAGGAAATTTCTTGTAAGCTTTTTTGTCATGTAGTACATGCCCGGTTTCTCAAACAAAGATCACCGACAGAACTGATGCGTTTAGTTGCTAAAAAATGAAGGGATACAGCTCAGGCGAAATGAGAAGAAGCTTCTAAACGACATTAATGCAGATAAAGATGGTCGGCTTCGATTCCACATAAATGGTGATAAGGGAAAGAGGAAGAAGCGTATTCAAACCAGAGAAGAGAAAATATTTGTTTTAACGAATGATTGTTTGACCGGGGATCCTTCAGTCCGTGATTTATCCCTAACACAGGTTTCATTAATTCAACAATTTTGTACATCCTCCTGCATTATATTATTCTTTAAGTTGCTCTGATCATTTTACAATCCATCTATTCGCAGGACATGAATTCCATATGCTCAAATGGGTGCAGAATTGCCAAGTGCATGAAAGAGTATTTTACGTTTAGAAAGAATTATAGAGGAGCTGTGAACTCAAATCTTCTAGCGAAGTCATTATATCAGAAACTCTGGGATGATAGTCCGTACTTGCTAAAGCAGTTACCTGGCATTGGAATGGTTACGGCAAAGGTTCCATTTGTTTGACTTCTATTAAGAAATCTCCAGATATTCTTCTTAAACTTGTTTTATTTTTTAAAAGACAAACTTTAACGATTCTTTTAGCTCTTTCAGTAGATGGTTTTAACCGTCTATTTCACTTTCTACTTTTAGGCTCTAATCTCAATGGGAATAAAATCGTTTGATGCATTAGCAGAAGCTGATCCAAGGAGAATAGAGATAATCACTGGTCGAAAGTTCCCTTTTGGGAACCATATCAAGGATTCTCTGCTGTCATTACCTCCAAAAGTTAATATGCTTGTTGAGGAGACAGATTGCCACAGGCGCGGGAAGTCTAAGGTTATAGTGACGTTGACTAGGTTGTCAGAGTCCTTTCAATCAGTGAAACGTCATTATGCAGATATGGTACGTTGTTTTAATTGATTCTGCTGAGCTGAAGTCAGTTTAAATGTAATTATGAATGCATCAGTGAGAATGCTTTGTACAGATTGTTGGTACAGAGGAAGATAACCTGATTCATTTCCACGAGAGAATAAGGTAAACAATTCTTTCCTTGCATTCATTGCTTGGATATTAGAATCGTAATGTGCATGGTCCTTCAGAACACTAGTTCCACTTTACTGACTGAATTTGTTGCAGCAGAGTGGACGAGTTCTCCAGGTACAAGATGAACCCTGTAAACCTACAATTCCTATATTTTTCAGTCAAGTAATTGATTACACGAAATGATCAAAGTTAGCAGGTGGTTGTCTCTATATATTTATGTTTGATTGGTCCTCATCTATATGTATTTATGTTTATGTAAAAAGAAATGTACAAATTTTTGTTAAGATGGTAAAATATTGATAATGTATTATCTGTGACAAGAAAGAAATTATTAAGTTGGTAGTACTAATTATTTTCAATTTTATTTTAAATCCATACATCAATTTACAATTTAATTAAAAATAGTGTTCATCTGCTACAGAAGCATTGCTGTGTGGTATAGTACTCTTTACTTTTTTTTAAGGGCTACTCTTCAGCCAACTATTACGTTTATTGTTGCAGCCCCTATAGTGCAACAATTCTCCTCTCAGTTCCTCGGCAACAGAACCTCACTGTCAAGGCAGACCTTATTTTCGAAGAATACAGTAAAGCTCACTTCATGCTATTCGTCGTCTAACGTTTCAATTCTCAGTTATTTAACTCGATCGCTCATGTTTGTGTTATGCAGTTGGTCTCGATTGCCATAAGAAACTTGTCTTGTCCAAGGACAGGAGTTCAGACACCAGTCGCAAACATGAATATAAACGGCCTTCCTATATTCCTCCACCTGAGGAAGCTTTTATCATAGATGATGCCGATGATGCAGCTTCATTTGCTCCAGTTGAAAAGCTTTGCAATTTGACGACAGATGATCCAGAAAGCAGTTCGATGTGAGTTTGTTCTTTAATACCTAAGTTGCTACATTTCGAATACCAGTTCTTCTTCTGTATTCTCTGTTTGTATGCATATATTTAAGTTTAGTGAACCGTTAGTATCTATATTACAGGCCAAGTTTCAAACTCATAGATGAAGAATTGGGGGAAGGTATAGAATTTGTTAAGATATCAGGTTTATTGAAACTATTTTATCTGTCATCTTCCTTTGTAACATACCATTTCTATCTTTAAACACTGAAGATGCAGTTGGCACTGAAATCAAGAAAGAGACCGATAAAATTCTATCTGAAAAAACAATATTTGACCATATACGTGAAAAGGCCAAGAGTTTCCCCAGCATATCTATATCAACCAATGGCTCATCTCCGTCATCAAAAGCCTTTCTACTAACCAAGAAACGCCCTCGTGAGGAGGACGTTGATCATGAATTGGACGCAATAGAACAGATAGAAGCAAGCATAATACTACCACAGGTCAAACCTAATATGGGAGGTCCCAGACAGGAAGGACAATATGAGCTTGAAATCGAAAGACCTCTGAAACCAAAGCGTCACATGAATGCAGATAGTTCGATTACCATGAACTTCGTCCATGTATCAGGTTTGTTGTTTTTCAAATATTGAACTTCATCATTTTTCCCTAGATTCTAATCTTCTCTCCTTTTCAATGTTCAAGATGGGCTTCCTTCAGAAACCTGTGAAGACATGCATCAAATTCCAAATAAAGATACAATATTTGATCACATACGAAGAAAAGCAGAGAATTTTCCAGTTTTATCAAGGACCACCGAGTCTGACTCTCCATTCTGGTCAAAGAAACAACTTTCTGAGAATCGCCCTGAGCTTTGCATTGCTGCTTTCGAAACGTTAGAAGAAGGATTATATGATAAGGCTACAAGTTCATTTGGGACTTCGAAGCCGGGGGCAAGGTAAAAGATATACGCAGAACTGAGGCATTGACAAAGGTGAAGAATGTTTTATCGTCTCCAAGCCCTCGAGGAAACGTTACTCCGACATTTTCAAGAATGAATTCTGATCCATCTTCCGTAGAGATGTTATCCTTCGACATTTCCACGATGAAGAATAACATACGCTTGGCAGAATCAGGGAGCTCCGTGGAGGGTTGCAGGAAGCAGCAGTCTCCAAGTGGATCAAAAAAAAAGTGTTGCTCCGTGGTGATGGCAGGAGAAACAAGGGAAGCAGATTCATTTCTAGCGTTCAAGAGTGTGTTTTCATTCCTCTGATTTCTGTGTCACCAGGCGGCAGAGGTAAGTTTAGATAGAGCATCCTGAAGTGCATACGAACAGTGCTCCAACAGGATTTTATTGGTACGACTTATTGTTCCCATTTCGTGGTCTTTCCAAAGTAGGTCGGATAAGGGATGCACGTCTTGTACGTGTAACGTGGAAAAAACTACTATAATCTACTCCCAAAATTGGCAACGAGAAAATAATTAAAGCATCGTCAAGCTCTCGAACGAGTCCATCGGAAGTAGCTAGGGATAGCACGGCTATACCGCCGCACCTAGCTCAGCTTTACAATTTTATGGTGTCGAACCGAGCTACACGCCACGAACCATATGTCGGTCCAAAAAGTGACTTCGATTTCTGAACCAACAACAGCTAATAGTAGAGGGACGAGCAACAGATTTCTGCGCCATAAATCTAGTTATTTATATGAGATCTATATAAATCTGTGGTTAATAATAAGTGGCAGAGGGCTTAGGGGTGAGAATTATTTGGGTCGGGTTGGGTCTAAGGGTGAGCATTATTCAGACCAGTTCAGGTTTGAATTAATTCAGGTAATAAAATGTTAAAATATGGGTAAATCGGGTCAGACAGAGTATTACCCAAATTATTTTCGATTTGGGACGAGTAATTCTAAAAAAAATTTGGATTACCTAATTACTCTAATTAGGTTTAAAAGAATTATGAAAATACAAGCTTACCCTTCTAGTATATAAGCTCCTCAATTACCATTTTGTTTTTTGATCTAGCATTCTATCAAATTGATAGTGCGCCGTAGCCATCAGCTCATCACAGTTCACACTTCACACTTCACAGGCGCATCTCTTTCACTCTTCTCTTCTCCTTCTTCTAGTCCTTCTGCTCATTGCGCCGCAGCCATCACAACCAACCATTCACTCCATCTGTCCATCAGCCCATTATTGAAACACCTCTCCTTCCCAAGAATCCCAATCAACGACCTTCGTGTTTGTGGATCGTGGCTGTTTTTTATTGTTTTTGTTTTTTCTTGTTTTTAGATGGAATAAGGAGGGTCAAATAATCCAATCAATGTTGAGTCTTCGAATGAAGAGGCTAGAGAGGCCTATGGAAAAGAGAGGCCTCCACCAACACCAAAGTGAAAGGTTATGGCAAAAAGATCTGAGGTATGGCATCATTTTACTGCATTTGTGGCTGAAGATGAAAGTAGAAAAGGTAGATGCAATTATTGTGGTAAAGAGTATGCTGCCAATTCAAAAAGTATAGGTACTCGTGTACTTAATTATCACATGAATCATTGCACAATGAGCCCCTGCTTAGATCCTAATCAACCTGAAGTTAATGTAGTTAAGGGTGAGGGAGGTAGTCCAAATATTATGACAGCTTGAAAGTTTGACCAAAATGTAGCTAGGGAGGCTTTGACGTATATAGTTGTAGTAGACGAACTCCCTTTCAAATTTGTAGAGAACCAAGGCTTTAGACATTTTATGTCTAAAGTTCAACCAAAGTTTGTTTTTCCATCCCG
>JANITW010000008.1:13711207-13723547 GCA_027564335.1 Erythroxylum williamsii | reverse complement strand
CATAATACAAAGGAACCTTAAGACACAAGATTTAAGCATAGCCTGCTGTAATCTCTCAAAAAATAAAACACTATACTCTTTAGCTAAATTTGATATTCGAGTTGTTTGATCGTGTTCCCCACGTCATAAAATAAAATAGTGTGACAAGTATGAATTAAATCTTAAACACCCTTGGTAAATAGGTCGGAAGACACGTAGCCATATTCTTTACAAGAAAAGAAGTACACAACGTGGCAAGAATCTAAGGTCTCTGCAAGCTCCAGTTTCTTCCAGCTTGCTCTCCTCCCTCTCGCAAAGTTTCTCTGTCATCTCGTAATTCTCAACAACTCTCCTTCAATAGCCATCGGTGAGGCCTCATTTTTCTTTTCCTCTTTTAACACGGTGTTTATTATTACAATTATGGTTTTCACTTTCTAATTCCTTTCTACTCAATATTCTATAAACTGCTAATTCGTTTTCTTCAGAAATTAACAAGGTTATTACCCTTGTGTAAATTCAAGTATAATGACTATAATTAAGGAGCGAAATAGCATAGAGAGGAACAAGGGAAAGGAAAAGGATGCTTGTTTTCGTAGTTGATTTTGTATATTTTTTTTCTCTGTTAGTGAAACTATTTCTTTTTCATTCTGATTGATTATATTAACTTTGATGGTGAGAGAATGACGTGGTAAATTAATTTAGGAGAAAATTAAGAAAAATGGGTGGCAGTGGCACTCCTAAGAAAACGATAGCACATGCAGCATACAAGGGTCCAAGTGTAGTAAAGGAGATAGTATAAGGGATAAGTCTGGGGCTTTTGGTTGGAGGATTGTGGAAAATGCATCACTGGAACAACCAGAAGCGAACCAGGGAGTTCTACGATCTCCTTGAGAGAGGTGAAATCAGCGTAGTGGTGGAAGATGAGTAGACTTGTATTAGTTTATGTCTCTCTCTGTACTAGTTTCCCTTCCTTAAGAATGCCTGCCTACTACCTTTTAGTTGCCTGAACTGCAGACTGATGGCATGGTATTAAATTGCAGTAGGGAAATTTAGTTTTATACTTCCTATTTACAATCTTTAGATGTTTGTGTATTGTATAATGTAATAATTATACAGCCCTTAAGGGGTGTGGCTCGATGGTTGAGAGCGAGGCTTGACTTTGGTTAGGTCTCAGGTTCGATTTCATGCTAGCCCCTCTTGTAAGAGCCTGAGGCAGCCCGAGTTTTACCTAGAGATGGAGAACTAGTTGAGTCTTCAATGATGAGGTACATCCGTTTGGCTCGCCTGTAAAGTGGTGCGTCAATTAGGCCCTTAAAAAGGTGTGCCTACTTGATCCGCCTATAAAGTTTTCTTGAATTAAAAAATAATAATAATTATACAAGAGATGGGACCATACTGTAGGAAATTAATTAATTGTATGCGCTTTAAATGCGAAAAGGCAGGCAACCTAGTTGGTCTCTATGCATTTAATTTCGACAATGACATGAGAACAAATTTCTTTGCAGGAAAATCTTGCATTTGAACTAAATGTAGAAAACAGTTCCTCTAACTTTATCTTGGAAGGTTCTGATCCTGGTCCCTAGTCGGTTCTAACAAATTCCTTCACTTTTTGACATAATTGCACCTGGAATAGGAAACATTATATCAATTATAATCTCATTTCGGGTCGGGTTTAACTTGGCTTCTCGATAATCCCATGTAAACTGGGAAGGCTATAGGAATCAGAGGAAGAGTCGGAAGCTCCAACTTTTGTTGCTGTGTTAAATTCGATGCTCATTGTGCTATAAGACTTATTGAAGCTTTCTGTCCCTAGCATACCCGTATTTGTAATAAAAGGTGGTTGATTTGGCATGGGAAGCTCGCAGTCCTCTCTGCTTAACATCTCGACCACTTGTGCCATGGATGGTCTCAAGGCAACTGACGCTTGTGCACACAGAAGCCCAATTTGAAGCACTCTGGACACGCTTTGTACTGGGAAGTCATCTCTCAGGCAAGGATCAACAGCATCAAGCGGTCTATTTGATTTGTAGAGTTGCCATACCTGAGGCCAAAAGTTGGAAGCTTTTTAGCTAAAAATTGTTGGAGGCATTTCCTGATAAGTTTAAAGATGAGAATGGTTGTGGGCTTGCCATCTGTAGAAGTGATGCAGAGTCCTCTGCCAAGGCATTGCATCTCTTGCCACTGACAATCTCAAGAACGAGTACTCCATAACTATAAACATCGGCCTTGTCAGTGAGTTGTCCTCGTATGAGATATTCTGGAGCCATGTATCCTCTGGTTCAACAAGACGGAAACAAACTTATATAATATAGTACGAGGGATACTTCCATTGTATGAATTGAAAAGAATAGAAGGCTTACACTGTCCCTGCGATTCCGGTGCTGAGGTGAGTCTTATCAGGACCAAAGCACCGAACGAGCCCGAAATCTGCAATCTTGGGAGTGAGAGTCTCATCAAGAAGAAGATTGCTGCTTTTGATATCTCTGTGGATTATTCTTACTGGTGAGCCTCCGTGGAGATATGCAAGCCCCTCAGCTGTTCCAACAATGATTTCGAACCTTTCCTCCCAATTTAGAATTCTGTTTTTGTTCTTATCTGCACTAATTAAAGGCCATCACAGCCAATCTAAAATTGTCAATTGGGATTGCGTTAGTCTGCCAAAACATAAAGAGATCATGGCAAAGATTTCACTCCTAAATGAACCTGAAGTGATGTGAAGGAGAAGCAATTACCAAAGAGCAGCAGATCAAGGCTCTTGTTGCGAACATACTCGTAAACCAGTAGACTCTCAGGGCCTTCAATGCTACAACCCAACAGTTTCACAAGGTTCTTGTGTTGGATTCCACTGATCAAATTCACTTCATTGAAGAAGTCATCTACCCATTGCCTTGTATTGAAAATCAACCTCTTTACAGCAACCGTTTGACCATTTGGCAGAGTCCCCATGTACACAGAACCAGCTCCTCCTTGACCTAATCTCCTTGATGGACTGAAGTAATCTGTTGCCTTCTCCAGAGTCTCATACTTGAAACTCAAACTAGATTTATTGAAACTGATCGAAATCTTTCCAAGATTGTTGCGCTCTACATAACATAAAAAATATTAAGAACAGAAGTTCAGAACAATAAAGCATTTTCTTTCTTATTATCTAAAAAGGTCGAAACGTATCCAAATTGATATCTTTCTGATTTACTCTAAATGACAAATTGTGCATAATTATATGCCATTTGTAATCTATTGTTTATCATCATCACCGTGAACATGGTACTATTACCTTCTCTGATTCTGGATAATCTTAAGTAGCTAGCATAGGTTGCAAAGATGGAGAGCATCAAGAATGCAGCTACCGCTAGAACAACTGCAATGGTGACTCCTAAACCAGAAAACCCTGAAAGATCAAGGAAGTATTAGTAACTTAATGATTCCCTTTTGTAGTTCAATTAAACTGGAAGTGTCAACTCGGCAGAAGTCAAAGCAAAGGAAACGGCGATTTTTTTCTAATGGAACTCACCATGTCCATTTTCTAAATATCCTCCTTCATTGTAGAACTTCTCTGTGGAGTACCTCAAGTAACACCCTGCGTTCATACCTCTTCCTTCTCTATTTGGCAGACAACTTTTTGCAGCCTTCCCTGCCATTTCCAAACACTCTCTGCAACCTTCTTTTCCAACACTGTCCCAGCACTGAGCCAAGGCATAAACTTTATCGCTCCGCACCACACCAAACCCTCCTTTTGCCACAGCTTTACTCGTTACATTAGCAATTGCATATCCAACATAAGTAACAAAGTCTGACTTCTCAATGCCATCTCTAATACTCTGTACACTCTCATTGCTACACTTCGCCGCGTCCATATCAGAGGATACAGACTCCTGAAAGAAGCTGTAGTTGTCATAACGTAAGAAGCAGCCATCAAAATAGATGCGACCTGATACAGAAGGAAGACAACGAGGAAGTTTGGTGCGAGAAGAAGCGTAACAGAGGAGGCAATCAGTTTGAGAGAGATCATAGTGGCACTGTGCCAAGGCGTAAATAGGAACAGTAGAGTTGACATGGTAGGTGGCGAAATGGGCATCGTTTATGAGCTTTGAGAGAGCTTCCATTTCCTTAACAAAAGTTGGCACGAAGCTAGCAGATTTAGCTGGTGATGGCCTTGAAGTGCCACAGAAGAGACCAGACTCTGTAATTCTGGGATCAGACACCGTGAAAGAGACAAGAAAGGTGTGAACGAGAGCAGAAAGAAGCCATCTTAGAGCTGAGTTATGCATGGAAGCTCTGATGTTTAGTGAAGCTTCAATCTCTCTGTCTAATATACCTCTGTGTATCTCCGACTTGTGTGGGTTGTGTGAATTGGCAAAGCAGCAAATATTGATGGGGGATAAAGAAGATTTGCAATTTGGTTTTGTCTTGTTTCTGTTTCAGTAGTTTCAGGTCTCTTTTCTCTGCACATTCAGCTACTTTCCAGCTCTAATGAGTGACTTTTGGGGAAGATCATATTGTCGGACTTTTGTTGGAAGTACAGCAATGTTAAAGTTAATAAGCATATACTTAAAACTGTTATTAGCAGATTGCGGCACAGGTATATATATTAAGAGTCTGATATAAAAATAAATAAATACTACATGCCATAATCAACTTGAACTATGTATGAAACGAGTTATGCAGGTGAAACAGAAGGCCATGTTTGGTCGCTGGAAGTGGAGGCAGGTGTAGGTACGGCAAGTCCACCTGGCACATTGCGAAGCACATTATTCATTAATTAATTCATTAACTAATAACGGTCACGGTCTCGTGGGCCCTCTTTCTTTGACATTGATCTATCTCTAGAAGAAGTCGGCAACACTACGTATCTGTCTCAAGTTGCATTAATTAGTCGGTTGAACCAACCGTTCGATGAAATTTGCATGTCGTCCCACCAAGTTGGACACGTACCCCCTTTGTCTAAGAGCACATAATTTTTATTATGCAATATTAACATAATATAGTTATTTAAGAAATAAGGATTATTAAAAATTAAATTATATTGTATTAACAATTTTATTTAGCATATATAATTAACATTTAAACTTAATATGAATTTCAAAAAATCAAATAAAAGATTAAACTTCAATGGCGAAAATTTTCATTATAAAAATTACTTCTAAAATGCACAATTTATAGAATATTAGAAACCAATGTTATGAATATTGTATTAGTGAATTTGATTATAGTAAGATATTATATTGATATCAAATTTAGTTCTAGGATAATACTGTAATAGTACCGGTCAATACAGAATGTCGTTTCGAAAAGTTTTTTAAATTATATAATAGTCAATAATTTTTTAAAATTGCATAATATTCTTCAATATATTTTAATTTATAATTTATAATTTTACATGAAATTTATATTCAAAAATCATAACAATAGAAATTTGGAAAACAAAATTCTGTTTATTTTTATTAATATTACTTTTCACATATAAATAATATTCAAAGTTAATATGGAAAAAGATCATTTAATTATCATATAAATATAAAATTAAAGATAATACAAAATATTTAAAATGTTACAATTTCATTATATAATAAATAATATTTACATCAAAATATCAAATAAAAAAATAAATGAAGATTCATTATTCTCTAAGTATTACAAGAAGAGTTTGTACAGAAGAAACAACCAATTAAAAATAAAACCTTAAATAAAAATATGTACAGTTATATTTATATTACTTATATAGAATTTAATATATGCACAAATATAAGTGAAATTAAAAAAAAGAGAAGAAATGAAATCATAAAAATTCATTCAATCGAATATCCACTCAAATTGTATTGACTCAAACTATTATTTATTACAAAATCCTCTTGAGAAGAGTCTCATCATTACAATCATTTAAATTCATTGCATCAAATGACATATTAATACTTTTTCGTCCAATATTATCTTCCAAGTTATTCTTATTTATCAAGCTCGGTTTCTAAAAAACACAATCCGCCAAAAAATCAATATGGTCAAGACAAATTAGATATACAAAAATACTTGTTTTATTAAGAGTCCTAGTAGATAAATAAACTTAAATTATTAAGAAATTATATTCAACTTTAAAATGATAATAACATAAATTTCCTGAAATTTTAAACTGTATCAGACAAAGACTAAGTTATTCAATCTTTTATGTTCAAATATATTCATTTTTTAAAAAATGAATGAATTCAAATTTGCTCTAGTTCCTTGCACACTCTGTTGCACACTCTGTTGCATTTACTCGTTGACTCATAAAGCAACAGTAAGACAAAAAAAACATTATAAACAAAATAAAATAATGATTAACTTTTAACAAGTAACAAAAGTGAAAAAAGTTATATACCTAAATTAAGTTTATCTCTTTGACGAATAGTAACAAGTATTCCAAAATTACCATAAACATCTGTATAAATCTCCATTTGTAAGTTTAAGAGAGCTTGCACAATCTCATGAGTAACAATAGTTGTAATAGCTAATAGCATTTTCCTATTAATTTTAATTTTTTTTGTAAAACTTAATCTGAAATAGATACTAGAATTAAAAAATGCTTCAGATGTGAATAAAGAAGAGTAAAGTTGCCTTTTCTATATCTAATTGATAACTTCAAGATAAAGTGTATACAAAGAAAGACTAATATTTATATTGACTTTGATTACTTCCTTCTTCCTCTCTGCAACATCATAATGATAACTCATTGTTACCTTCTTATTACTATCAACCAAAAGAATCATTTTCACCAAAGGCTCACAAATTCGATTAACAAATTGAAATTGAGACTAAAATTTATGTTCTTCAAGTATAATTTTAGTAACCTCTAATCCAACATTAAGCATAGCATGTTAAGGTGCAACCTATCTATCACTTATAAAAATTGCCTCAACTCATTCTTCATCAAAATAAAACACAAAAATTAGTTATAATTTTGGTAATATTAGGATAATAAAAAATTCTACCATTTGTGAAATTCTTTTTCATCAAATTTAAAGACTCATGGATGATTGTAGATGAACTTGGTTTTTTTTGTTTTGTTTTTTGTACAGTCTCATCAATAATAAGAGAATGTTTGGCATCTCTTATAATTTTCAAAATCGGTTCAATGCAATATATTGTACAAAGAGTCCAATAAAAAGAATTATATTTACTTTGCAATCTTCTTATATTTACTTTATAAGCAAAATGATTGTCAGTAATAAATTGAACAATATTTTGTATCATAACTTCATTCATAACTTTATCAAATATCTAAATTAGAGAATTAACATTCCTAACATGGTCAAATGCATTAATAGGCTTTAAAAATATTGTCCTCTTTGCAAAATAAATCAAGAAAGTTATAATATGTTTATGTCTTCTATTTGTCCAACCATCACACATAATTGAACACCCATAAATAGTCAAGTCAATTTTTTCTATCTAAATAACCTTTTATTTCATAAATACAGCTGCTCAGAAGTTTACTATAATCATCAATTGAAGGATTCTTGTATCCTAGATTGTAAGAAGCATTATTATCTACCATTGACTAATAATAACAAGATTGGGCAACAGTGAGTGTTATACCTTAATCATACCACCTAGCTATTGCTATGTTCACACTATAAGTCGCTTCTCTAGATTGTAAGGTATTACAAATTGAAAGATGGACTCTAAGAGTTCTTTATAGTACAAAAAAAATTAGACATTACCTTCTTCTTTTCCTAACATCATATGCAACATTAAGGTAGAAATGTCAATTTAAGGTCACTTAAAGCTAGAATCAACATATTCTAATATTCATTGCTTTTTTTTTTCCGTTCTCTACCACATATCTATCTTAATTTGTTTCTTGTAAAGTGACCATAGTGGTAACAGATAATTATAAACAGAAAAAAGAAATCTTGAGTTCGAGTCTTATTTATTAAAAAATTCAAATATTTATAGTTTTGCCTCCAAAACTTCTAATAATTATGTGATTGAACTTATAATCTATGGTTAAGAAATATTTGTTATTGCTATTTACACAATAAAAGATACTTATTATTCTCTTATTAGACTCTCTAGTTTTTGCCATCTTATGGCTTCTGTCTTAAACATGTATGTCCATATCATCCAACTTCAAGACCAAAAATGAAGAATGATTACTAAAAAGCAAAAATAGGATGGGATTGAGCAAATTACGAATTCAGTGTCGTCTTTACATTTTTCACTGGTTTTGTGAGAAGAAGTCAGAAACAAACATTTGGATATGACCGAAGCATCTTTTTTTTTGTTTTTCCAGTACAACCTTTTACTCCTAAAAAGGGCAATTATTTGTCGTCTCCCATTTTCCACAACTCGAGTTCGAGGGTGTCCTAAAGGCAGCAATAAGCATTTTTGTTCCTTTGTCTTCTCTAGACTTGATATGACTAGTAAGTCTGGAATCTGTTTGGTGCCCATATTTTCTTCTCTTCATTCCTGAAACACGTGCATTCTTGGTTTCTCTCAGGACCTTTTCCCATTAAACAGGACAGATATGCGTTGGAAATGAATACAAGTACTGCCCGGACAAAAACAACAACGTTTCATCTTAGAAAGCAGATTTCTTCAAACTACGTAATCTGAAAAGATGAAAGGTTTACGGTAAAAGGTTTTGATGATATTCAACACTCCTTATCATTTTGCCATTTTGGCTATGAATTCAACGTTTGGAACACGAGTTCACGTTCAAAAGGCATAAGTCAACCAGAAGCGGAAATGAAATGTACGAACTCAGGCTCCACTATAGAAATCAAGGCAAGAGATTCAAAAACTTCGGCCACTTTAAAAAGCTAAAATGGAATGTGCAGATATTTCAACTTAACTACTATTCGCATGATACTGAGAATCGTACTAGAGATATGGCTTTTTTTTTTTGGAAAATGAAATATAATATTGCGTTAGCGACCCAAAAGAAATGTCAAGGTACGTTGCCTGTCCATGTAATCGAACCATCTAAATACTTCTCAATCACAACAGATATGTGGCTCATCCTCTTCAAAGTTCTCAACTCTTCAACCATCGTATCCTTCGCTTATGTATCAACAGTATCCAGAAGAAGTTGACTACTCAAAGATGTTCAAGTTCAATTAACCTTTGATTAGACAGTATGTACATCCTCGGCCAATAAAGGAAGGAGAGAGTCTTTTGGCAAGGTCGACTGTTGCTACGGCTACTCCTTTTACAGAGCTATCTTATTATCGAGTCTTTCTTTAATAGTATCTCACTATCTTGTAGAGTAGTCATGGTTTACAATATCCTTTAAGAAAGCCATTCCCTATCATTCCACGTGAATACCACATTGCTAATATTAAGTTTTGGATTACAAGTCAAAACATATTTGGAACTGTCTCCTGGATGACAGGAGAACTTCGACATTCATATGAAATTAGACAATGACTAAGAGTACTTGAAAACTACAGCTTCTATCACACTTGTAGCCCGCAAAAAAATTGGTACATAATCCATATATAACCGAGCAAGAAAAGGGAATTTGGACTGGATTGTCACGAATGATGATAGGAAAGGACTGAATATACGGTTTGCAGAATTGTGAGGAGCAGCAAGAAGACAGCAGCTAAAAATGATATTAATGCCCACGGGCTGTTGAAATAGTTATGTATGAGTTTTGCCTTAGATACATTCCATTTCCTACCACAGTACTTGTTCACCTTTGCATATATTTCTGAGTAGAATGATCTTTCATGGTAAAGCCTGACGTTGTCAAGAAGTCTATTGAACATACTTGCTACTACTTCATCATCTCCTAACCAATTGTCGATAATTTTATTGCGGCAAAGCAATTCTACATCTTTGTTAGAATTTATGAGACAATCCATGAACATAATATAGTCAATGGCATGATATATATCGTCTTTCCATAATTGCTCATAAGCAATTAGGTTTCTTAATAGAGACTCTGTTCTGTCCTCAATTGTCAACTTCGAAATCTCCAAGAAGCCATTTGCAAACTTTATATTGAATATACTGCAACCCTCAACCCTTCTGAACTCGATTCCTGCTTCAACGAGCTCTGTGGCACATCTTATGTGAGCTTCTGGATCATCTTCTTTGCTTGCTTCATTTCTACATATTAAGCCGCAACCGATGGACAAGCAGACTACACATTTGGTTTTTTGTTTTTCCTGGTCTGTCTTGTTCAGGTAAGACTACACATATGAAAGTCCATATTAATGTTTTTGGCAAGTACTTGCAAACATCGAACCTTTTTTGTTGATCTTCTCTTAAAACGGGAGACCTATGTTTAGCAGCTTTAACGCTGCAGTATGGATTATAAATATGAAAGGAAGCTAAGGAGGTTTTAAGTACTTACAATGCCCGCTCAAATGCCATAATTACCATAACAAAATCTCCTAAAATTTTTACAGGGTATTTGGTTGATTTGCTAGAATAAATAAAGAATAAAATGATAATTTTTATAAATAGAATAGATGAAGAATATGATAGAATGGGTATTATTTAGTTTAGTTTATTCCTAAAAATTTCTAATGATAGATTTATGTCAATGTTTGGTTTGAAAACATAAATTTGAGATAACAAAGAAATAACTAATATAAAGATCAAAATCTCAATTATAATTTAGGTAATTTAAACTTAACAGAAATACTACATTAAGCTAAAATTGAAAAAAAATTGAGCATTTTATTGTTATTTTTTAAAATTCAAGTTAGAATTGAAAAAAATAAAAGTTTAGGCATTTTATTGCTATTTGTTAAAGTTTTTTATATAATTGAAAAATAGACGAAAGTTTTAGTTTTTTTTGGTAATTAACTCATAATTTAATTTAAGATTTCAATCCATATCTTGATAAACTACCCCATTCATTTTGCATATAAGCAAATTATTTGCAGTTAGGCAAATAATTTTTACCTTTTGTAGGTGTAATATATAAAAATTATTTTTGAAAAATAATGATAAATTACTTGGAAATGCATTTTATCTATTTTTAATGATATTCAAAAAATAAAATTTGATTATCATAAATTATTTCCAAATTTTTTAATGTTTGTACCTAAAGAAATATCAAATTATAAATATATAATTTTAAACCTATCTATTTTATTCGACATTTCAAATGCATTTTAAATAGGAATAATTTAATATTAGTCAATTTAAATGTATAAAAGAACATGGTTATAAATTGCAATCATTTATAAAGATAAAAGATTTGAATTGCATTCAACCTTTCTTAAAAGGTTTGGATAAGTTGATGTTATTATAAATGATTGCAAATTTGTCATCAAATTAGGTTAATGAAACTCAGGATATGTTAATTCTTAATAACTGTGTCAATTAATTTAATTTATATAACATTACAATTGAATAATCTAAATTTAATAAAATTATTATAATTTAAAAGTTTTAAATATTGATTAAATATGTAATTTTCATTTTAATAATTTTAAAAAATTCAAATAAACTTTTATTTACCGTTGTGTCCACAGATGTGAATACTGTACCGTACTAGTCGGTACCGGCCGGTACGTACCGTATAGGCCGAAAAACGGAACCGTTACGGCTAAAAAGATACCGGGAGTAAATTTTGGTGGGTACCGGCCGTTTTCAATTGGTACCTGCCGGTACCCAAAATTTTGGAACTTTTCGGACTATTTCGAAAAATTTGATATTTTTCAAGGACCAAATTGCAATAAACAAAACTTAAACATAAAAAATCTACTCCCTCCCCCCGACGCTTCTACCTTTCTAGACTCTTCTTGGCTCATCTTCGGTTTCTCCTTCTTCTCCACGCCGCTGCTCTTTCGTTGTCAGATCTCGTCTCGCCGTCTCCTTCTCGTCGTCGACGTATTCTCCAGTCGTTTTTTTTCATCTTTGATCGATGGTTTGTGACTTTGTTCTCCAGTCTTCGTCTTCGTTTTCGATCGCTGCTTCTCCTCGTCGCCGGCTTAGCTCCTCCTCGTCCTCCTCGTCGCCAAGCTCTCCTCCTCCTCATCGGCAGCCTCTGCTCTTCTCACCGTCGCCATCGCCCGACTCCTTCTCAAGCTCTTCTCACTGTCGCTATTAACGAGGGACTCTAGCAAAATACCAACTTTGAAAGAAAGAAATTATAAGAAATTAAAAGTCGGTGACAGTGGAAGTGTCAGAGCAAGCAAGAGAAGAAAAACTGAGTCATTTTCATAATTTACTTTTGAAAATAAAGTTACCTGATATGTCATATCAATAATAGCACCGAAAAGATTAATATTGAACTATTTCTATAAAAATTAAAATATTAAATATTTTATTACCATGTTTTAAATTTTGAATTAAAATTACAAATTTTAGTGTAATTTAGTATTTTTTAATAATTAGCCCAATATTTTAATATATAATATTAAGT
>JANITW010000008.1:13690476-13705996 GCA_027564335.1 Erythroxylum williamsii | reverse complement strand
TTACTATTTTCTTCTGCCTACCTCCCTCTTCTCTCACCCCAGTACATAATATTCCCTCCCCAGGTACATTCGGTCCCTAACTACTTTGCCACCTCAGCATAACTACCTGCCGTCCTGCCCCTCTTCTTTCTTCTAGAATAAACCTCTCTCTCTTCCCCTAAGATCCTAACAGAGGTATATGTAAATAGCCAAGACGTTTGTTTGTTTGCTGGAAGAAATTCCCTTATTTGGTCTCTCCTCTTAAGTTTGATACAAGTTGGCTTTCTTTATGAAAGATAACTTATTATCTGTGATTTCCAAGCCAAAGTGGACTGATGTATAAAATGTCTTGAAATTTGTATATTAAATGTTGAAGAGGGCATATTTGGCATTGAAAACTGGAGTTAAGGATAAAGTCTTATGTATTTTGCACTTTTGTCCAATGAGGGATTGTCTTTCTTTTTCAGGCACTGTGTTTCGTGAACCTATACTCTGTCGGAACATTCCGAGAATTGTTCCTGGTACTGCTTAGTTCCTGCTGTAAGCCCACTTTTTTATTAAGTATCATGAAGCACCATTCCATACTTAGAACCTATTACACAGGTTGGAAGAAACCCATATGCATTGGTAGGCATGCATTTGGTGATCAATATCGGGCTACAGATGCAATCATTCAAGGGCCTGGGAAACTTAAAATGATTTTTGGTAAGATGATCTTAACATAATAAGAGAGACAGAACTCTTCTACTTTCATCGTCTTATTTTCTTTTTTCTACTTACTGAGTTTATTTTCCAATTTCTCAGTTCCAGAAAATGGTCTCACTCCAATGGAGCTTGATGTTTATGATTTTAAAGGCCCAGGCATAGCACTTGCAATGTATAATATTGATGAGGTTTATTTTACTACATGCTATTTCTAAAATTTGGATTTTTTAAATTGTGATTATTTGTTTAAGATTTGTTATTTGAATTGATCAGTCTATTCGAGCTTTTGCCGAATCATCAATGTCATTAGCATTTGCAAAGAAGTGGCCTCTCTACTTGAGCACTAAAAACACAATTCTGAAGAAATATGATGGCAGGTAATTTATTCTCATTGTAATGATCTTCTTGTACAGAACACCAGTTAAACTCAACTGGGTTTTTTTCATTTCAATAAAACCTCCTATTTTTAATATAAGAGAGCATGTACTAAAGTGTTCATATTTATGGTGTTTCTACAGATTTAAGGACATATTCCAAGAAGTTTATGAAGAGAAGTGGAAGCAAGACTTTGAAGATCATTCCATTTGGTACGCTTATATTGATGGTTAAGTTATTGCTATGTGTTACGCACTCACTTAAGCATTGATTGAAGTCATCATGTACAGGTATGAGCATCGATTAATTGACGACATGGTTGCTTATGCACTAAAAAGTGAAGGGGGATATATCTGGGCATGTAAAAACTATGATGGAGATGTGCAAAGTGATTTGCTTGCCCAAGGTGCTGTAGTTGCTTGGTATCACTATTTCTCCAATTTTAAGCCCGTAACTATTTTAGTATCAGTGTTTACCATTCTTGTCACTAATGATTTACAGGATTTGGTTCACTGGGACTTATGACGTCTGTGTTGGTTGGTATTCAACTCATTTTTTTTTTTTTCTTCAAACGTTGCTGCCAACTACTTTGAATTTGTTATTTGGTGACATTTCTTTATCTCCTGCTGGCTTGCATGATGAACAGTTATCATCTGATGGAAAGACCCTGGAAGCTGAAGCAGCTCATGGGACGGTAACTCGACATTTTCGGCTGCATCAGAAGGGACAAGAAACCAGCACAAATAGCATTGCTTCAATATTTGCATGGACACGAGGGCTTGAACATAGGTAGTTTGCGCAGTTTGTGTTAAATTAGAAATTTTTATTCTTCATCTTTGTCACTTACTGGCACCCTTCGTAATCTCCTTTCCTCTCTCAGGGCCAAACTGGATAAGAATAAAAAGTTGCTCGATTTTGTTCACAAGTTGGAAGCTTCATGCATTGAGACAGTAGAAGCAGGAAAAATGACCAAGGATCTTGCCATTTTAATCCATGGCCCGAAGTGAGTAGAAATTCTCGGTATTTGGTTTTATGTTATGTTCCAGATTCACCTTTTATTCATTGTTTTGCATGCAGTGATTTGCTTTCATTATGTAAAGCATCTTTTAAGCAGGAGCATTAATCCTTCACAAACATTTGTATGTTATTAGCAGGTTCCGATTAGAGCTTCAGGCAATTCCTTGTAACTTTATTCTAGTTTTAGGTTTCTTGATTAGTAAGGATTAAATGCATATGGATTGTATTAGATGGTCTAATTCGCACTGTGGGTCAGTTTTGGGGAATTAAATCCTTTGTACCCATAACCTTATGCCCATCCTGTTCTAGACAATTCCATCCACACAAATATGTAGGACCCAGAGAACTGTGTGAATGAGATTGTTTAGAACAAGGTTGGCATAGAGTTATGGGCAGAGGATCTCGTTCCTAGTTTTGGAGGTAAATGCATTTGTTAGAAAGCGAAATGGTTGAAATAAAATCCTGGCTTGCCCTCGCTTCATCTCTCACTCTGCATCTCCTTTTGGTGGCAAATTGTCTGCAGCTTCAATAGTACGTCACGTTGTTGTTAACCATCAATATTCTGCTGATGAATGTAGGGTATCACGGGAGTTTTACTTGAACACTGAAGAATTCATTGATGCAGTAGCACAAAATCTGCAGTCAAAGCTTCGGGAACCCGCTGCTGTTTAAGTAGATATTTCTTAGTCAGATTATCATGTTCGAGATTCCGTTTCATCAAAACCATGCGATCTGTTGAAATAATCCTTAATTTTGTTTAACAAAGTTGACTAGATAAGGCTCAACATTTTCCAAGCAATATACTTGGATGGCTTGATTCTTTAGAATCTCCCTTGAGGGTTGACCATAGTCTACAGAAGGCAATATCAAGTGAATTCACAAATTGTTCACTCCCCAGTTGTATATGAGATTAAGATAAGTACAAGTGCATTAATTACTGCCTTAGTCTGAAATCTTTCATCAGATTACTTACCTTGTTGTCTGTTACTAAATAAAACACGGTTGGATCAATTTTACGAATGATTCTTTTTGTGTTTTTAATAATGATTCTTCTTCTGGGTTGTTAATATCTTTTCTTTTTCTTTTTCTCTTCTTTCTCATTTCCTTTTTACGGTAAATGCTGCTAGGAAATATTGAATTATGGGCTAAAACATGTTGAGATCTTTTTAAGTTTTATCATGATATATTGGATTTTCAGAGAATTTCATATTGGAATCCCAATTTGAGATTTTCTGGTACGTGCGACATCATTCTTGATTCTTAAAGAAATATATTGGAGTTGAGCCTTTAAACTTGACCCGACCCATTCGAACTTTTGGCCACCCAGAATTCGATAAAAAGCATACCTTGATCTTATCAAAACATCGTCCAGACTGATTAGGTCTAGTCTCAGGACAACCGCTTCAGGCCCAATTAAGTTTAAAGGTAGATTTAGGTTTGAAATTTGTGTGTGTGTTAGATCTGAATGTTTGGACCTGAGCCTATCTAACCATTGTCAATAGCACCCAAAATCTCTATAATATATATTGTTCGTCCTCTCAATGAATGGGTAGTAAGCTAAAACCAAGCAGTATACTTCAAGAAGACAAGAATGTAATGTTTGTGTTCACACTTTAAAAAGGATATGCTTTGAAGACGAAGGAAATAAGGTGCAAAAAGGATAGAGTGGACCGGGCAAGGACTATACCCAATATATTCATTTGTGGGAAGCACATTGGCGTTTGTGCTGGTAAGGCTTTGGCTTCCGATAAAAATTTAAGCTTTCTCATTAGTTCTCTGCCAATGGACCCTTGTATTTGTTATGTAGATACAACTGCCTTGCATAAGGATGGAAAGCTTGTTTTATTGCTAAATAAAGTTGGTGCAATTGCTAAAGCTTAAAGGCCTTTTGTTCTGTTGTTGATTTGTCTACTAATATGTATTTTCATGTTGTTTCCATCAGTTCTTTCTTACTACAACTTTAAACCCATCAGTAAGATTTGATTGTAGACATCATATATCTTCTTTTCTTTTGATCTGGTTGTAAAAGCTTAGATTCTCCCCCCATAAAAGAACATACTAATTGATACATCTATGTTAAAAGACCATGAAAGCGATATGACCCGATCTGTTGAAATAAAGCAAGGATTAACACTTACATTCATTTATAGTCCACGTCTAACCATTAACTTTTAAATAGCCTCCATGTAAGTGGATTAAGCTTTAAAGAACCTATAAGATTACACAATTTGAGTACATTATTTACATCTCATATACACAAATGTGTAATTTTGAAATATATCTAGAAGAATGTAAGGCATTTTATAAAAGTCTTTAAATGAATACGACTTGACACATGACCATGTGTCAAAGCATGTTTTTCTCCATGTGTCAAAGCATATTTTTCTCTAAAGTACAAAGATGAGGTAAAAACACGACTAGAACACACGCGTGTTACAGCCTTATAGGATATTTTAAAGGAGACATTTTCATAAAATTTTTAAAGCTAACTCATTTTCATTTTTTTGTACTTTGTTAGTGGTTATATTCACAATAAAATCCCAATTAAGATTTATTTTGTTATGGATTTGAAGTGAACTTGTTCTTACTCTTGCTCTTCAAGTCAAATGGGGATCCTTCCTTCACAGGTTTGAGCCAACTGCAACAACTGCGTCAACCTCTTCTCTTCTCTAGTATGCGACAACTCTTCTTCTCAGACCATTTGTCAATGTTAAAGGAGGCTATAGAACTTTTGAACAACAAAGTCGTTTTTCTAAAAAAGGAAAAAACTTTCCGTCTTTTTTTCACTTCTCTCTCTGGAAGAAACTTCTTACTTCTAAATGTAAAATTCGTAAATGATTTTTTTTTTGTGCTCGTGGGTTGATATTTTTGTTTTCAAGATTAAATTTGTTTACGACTTTATAGTGTATCGTAAGTTCCTATTATCTGTTATACTTGTGGTTTTCACGACAAGAGTTTCTTGGTTTAGAGTTTGGGGATTCCTTTTCCTGAATATTTTAAAAGTTGAATGTTTATTCCTTACATAGTCAATGTTGTTTATGCCTTCTGTTCATATATAGTTGCTGATATGGTTTTGTTTATGTGAGGACTGATGATTTGGTGAATACTCTCTTTTTCTAATATATATTTGTGCTTTTGAGTTCTGATTGTTAGTCTCACGATCTCAGACCTCCTCTCACCTCTTCTCTCCAGGTACATTTGCTTTCTTCATTTGGCTTAAGAGATCGGTATTTTTGATTTTGATTCTTAGGTATGTGATGCTTTGATGATGTTATTCTACTATGTTGATTCTGATTGACTTCTAGATTTGTCATTTATTGTTTGCTTCTTTAATATGTTCGAGTTTTTCTTCCCATATTGGTTATATTTTCCGATTGTGAGTTGGATGCTCTTAGCCTTTTAAGGTAGCTCAATTTTTCTTTTCTTAATTTTGTGGTAACTCTTTTTTTTGGTTTGAATCTAGTTTGTGATCCACATGAATGTGGTTTCTTTTGTTTTTTAGTATTGTGATTTTTGTCGTCCAATTTGTGTCCTTTATCAATAGAACAAATACTTGTCCTTCCTTTTGTTGTTATGAAGTTTAAGTGGTAGATGTAGGTTTAGTGGAAGTAGTGAGTTATATATGAGGTTAAGATAATTAGAGCTTTTGAGTGTTTGGAATGTCAGCCGAAAGGTAGGAGGAGAAGGGGTAGAAATGGAGTTGGGTTCTCCATAAGAACCCACGCCATCGGTAGTGCGATTGTGGGTCCTCAACGTGAAAGGTTATGTTTTCCATACAGAGTTTGGAGGTATTGGAAGATTTTATGATCGGACAACTCCATCATTATCAACGAACTAGATTGGAGGAGTCGCAAAAAACACAGGGTGATGTGTAGTTAGTTGACTTTTGTATCTATGTGAATGTGGAGTTGCTTCAGCTTGTTTATTTACTTAGGGATTTGAAACATCAACAAGGACAGAGATTTAGAGAGGCATGATAGTACTCAACTTTACCCCTACATAATAGAGATGCTATTTTTAGTAGATTCACACGCAGATATGACAATAAAAGAGTGATGCAGATATTTTAAAAAATACGATATGAAGATATTTTAAAAATATACATAGAAAATAAAAAAGATGAAAAATAAATCAAAATTAAAAAACTAAAAAAAATACATATCTTCATTAGGAGATGCAAGTCCAGATGACAAAGTTTTAAGAAATTTATAGGACAAATATACCTGATATATTGCCAAATACTGCTTATACCTAGTATGGTGCAAAGTTTTGCTCACCGTTTATCGAGTTGTGTGTGTCATTCTTGCGTAGGGCCATCATTGGACTTGAAAATTTGGATAGTTGGCGGCTGAGGTGGTCGTGGAAACAGAAAAAGGGTGGGAGAATCCAAAAGGAAAAAATAGAAGAACATAAGGTTTGAGAAGGGAGCAGAGATTTGAAAAAAGGGACCATCTCTGTCCTTGTCGAAGTTTCAAATCCCTAAGTAAATAAACAAGCTGAAGCAACTCCACATTCACATAGCTACAAAAGTCTACTAACTACACATCACCCTTGTTTTTTGCGACTCCTCCAATCTAGTTTGTCGATAATGATGGAGTTGTCCGATCATAAAATCTTCTATTACCCTCACCTACATCCCCCTCAGGTACCTCTAAGCTCTGTATGGAAAGCACAACCTTTCAAGTTGAGGGCCCACAATCTCACCACTAGTGGCGTGGGTTCTGATGGAGAACCCAACTCCATTTCTACCCCTTCTCCTCCTACCTTTCGGCTAACATTCCAAACATTCAAAAGCTCAAATTATCTTAACCCCATACATAACTCATTACTTCCACTAAACCTACATCTACCACTTAAACTTCATAACAACAAGAGGAAGGACAAGTCTTTGATCTATTGATAAAGGACATAAATTCGACGACAAAAATCACAATACTAAAGAAAAAATGAAACCGCATTCCCATGGATCACAAACTAGATCCAAACAGAAAAAAAGTCACCACAAAATTAAGAAAAGAAAAATTGAGCTATCTTGAAAGGCTAAGAGTATTTGACTCACAATCGGAGAACATAACCAATATGGGAAGAAAAACTCGAACATAGTAAAGAAGCATACAATAAATGAAAGATTTAGAAGTCAATCAGAATCAACATTGAAGAACAACATCATCAAAGCATCACAGATCTAAGAATTGAAATCAAAAATACCGATCTCTTAAGCCAAATGAAGAAAACAAATGTATCTAGAGAGAGGAGGTGAGAGAAGGTTTGAGATGGTGAGACTAACAATCAGAACTCAAAAGCACAAATATATATTGGAAAAAAAGAGTATTAACCAAATCATCAGTCCTCACATAAACAAAACCAGATAAGCAACGATATATGAACAGAAGGCACAAACAACTTTGACTATGTAAGGGATAACGAAAACCTGAGGCAAACATTCAACTTTTAAAATATTCGGGAAAAGGAATCCACAAACTCCAAACCTAGAAACTCTTGTCGTGAAAACCACAAGTATCATAGAGAATATATAGGAACATACGATACATTATAAAGTCTTAAAAAAATTTAATCTCGAAAACAAAAACATCAACTCACGAGCACAAAAAATAAATCATTCATGAATTTTATGTTTGGAAATAAGATGAAGTTTCTTCCAAAGAGAGAAGTGAAAAAAGCCAAAAAGTTTTCACCTTTATGAGAAGATGACTCTATTGTTCAAGAGTTCTATAGCCTCCTTTAATACTGACAAATGGTCCAAGAAGAAGAGCCGCCACATACGAGAGAAGAGAAGAGGTTGGCCCAGTTGTTATGGTTGGCTCAGACCCGTGAAGGGCGGATCCCCATTCGACTTAAAGAGCAAGAGTAAGAATAAGTTGACACCCTAACCTCGAGTGTCATTTATACTAAAATAGAAAAGCACTAGATAACGAGACCCAACAAAATAGAAAGTTAAAGAGAAAGAGATTAAACAATTCAAAAGCAAATTTATCAGACCCTTAAAGTAAACATGGAATAATCCATTATCCCATGCCAAGTAAAAGAATTGGTTGCAACGTTTAAAAGAATGGGAACTTCATTGAAATCCTATAAATAAAGATTTCAAGGTTAGTATCAATTACCTAATAACTGGGATGGCGCTAAGATCCCAATCCCTAGGATAACATAGAGGCCCCTCACCTAGGGTAGTCCGAACAGCCGACACGTGAGATAATATGGAGACCTCCCTAATTACAGAAAATAACACTAAGACACTGACGATATTAGATAGTATAAAGAACTAATGTCTTGTGATAGAGCATATAATCTTTTTAAATGAGGTAACATATAGCTACCAACCTCTGGGTTTTTACAACATGACAATTTGATTTTGATTTGTCTCAAGACATAGACAAACATAGTGCTTTGTGGGTCTCATAAATTTGCTCAATCTTGATGTCGTTTTCCTTCTGTTTGCAAATCACAATGGTGTCTTTTTTTTACTTTTTCAATGAACATGAAGATAACCATAGAAGATAGAGAAGAAATGTCAAGTTAAAAAGAAACTAAGAGAGATAGAAAGGAGAGGGAGGAAATAAAGATTATAATTTTTTATTTTTAAATTTTATCAAATAAGACAGAGTTTAATAAGATACTAATGTCAAATACAATATTTTGTAATTATAAAAATAAATAAAATTTTAAATATGTCAAAATATTTGAATTTTTCAAATTCTATTTTAATAAAAATGTTAAAATTTTAATTTCACTCTTTTTGTAAACCTTTTTACATTATTGTTAGTTTATTTCACATTATTCTTTTCTTGCTACATTCTTTCACATTAGAACAAAAAATTAAATTTCCTACTGTACTGGTCGATACTAGCCAAAAAATGGTACGAAATGCTAGCACTTAGTACCAGTTGATACTATGGAATTCAAAATCTTTAGGGACTTATTTGTCAACAAAAATTCCTAACAAAATAAACCTCAGCACAAACCTTCCCATTTCAGTTGCTACTGAATTTGCCTTCTCTCCTCTCTACCCAGCCTTAGGTTCATCTTTAATCTCTCTCCTCATTACCACCCACTACCCTTGCGAGTCACATCTTCTCCCGTCATCGCCGCTGCTCTATCATTGGACCACCTACTCGACCACTTGCTGCTAGCCACCAGGCCCTCCACCTCTAGTCGAATCACTGTCGCTCTCTCTAGTTACACATCATTGGTCATTAGCCATTCGCTCCAAGCTCAAGTTGTCCTCTCCATTAGCCATCAACATTTGTCGCTATCGTCTGAACAATGGACAAATTGCAATCTAAAAGATTTTCAAATTTTCAGATCTAGATCCAAACCCGACTGACCCTTAATTGCAATTTCTGTTTTTTTGTATGTTTTAAGTTGCTTGGTTTTGTTCTGAATTGTAACTGCGTTGTGTTTTGGTTCTATCATGTGCGTTTTGTGAATGGTTTATAACATATGTATTATGCAATTTGAGTTTGAGTGTTGGAATTGTTTGTATGAATTGATTCAATTTCAACGACATCTAAGCATTGTAACGTTATAAAGAAATGAGATAGAAATAATATTGACTATGAGTTGTGGAAGAACTAAGTATTGTGATTTGTGAATTGTGTATAATTCAAGAATATGTCATATTATTTGTTATTTTATTATTCATAAAAATGAGATTAAAATTCATTCATTAAGTTATTAATTAATTTATAAGAGACATTAAATTTACTAATTATTGTTTGTATCTAAAAGTATTTAACATATGATTAATCATTTAAATATAATATTTATTATATGTAATTAAGTTAAGAAAATTAAATGTTTTCGTTTTTATATTGTTTATTGTTGTAATTAGGACATAAAATTACAAATATTAATCTTACCTTATTAGTAGCAAATACACTTTCATCATCTTATCTTATAGGTAGTTAAATATATAGTAGAAAATAATATATGAATTTATTAATTTAATTTTGACACATGTCTTTATTTATTTTTATAAATAACTGGAAGACAACCATTTCAAGAAGATTCAATGATTCAATTTGTGCTTGTGCAAGTTTGGTTCCTGGAATGAATAATCATATCATTTGTTTGTTGTAACAAGCATTTGAAGGTGGAGGAATCAACATATTAAAGAAGCATTTAGTTAGGGTAAACGAAGATATAGAGCCTTGTTAAAAAGTGAGTCATGATGTGAAATCACAAATGAAGACTTTGCTTGAAGAATATCAAAATGAGAAAGATAGAAGGTAAATATTGAATTACAAAATTGGTAGTGAAAGTTCTTTTATTGGTGTTCAAAATGATAGTAGAAATGTTGAAGGTGGTAGTTTTCCTACCCAACAAGAAGGGAATTTTACATTTGATGGTAAGGAAAAGAAGAAAACATGAATATAATGTTTTTGCACCACGAACAACTTCTAGAGTGCCTTACAATCTTGAGAAGTGGCTCATAATATGGATATGACAATAGCTAGGTGGTATTATGATTCAGGTATAACATTTAATGCTTCCAAATCTTATTATTATTAACCTATGGTAGATGTTATTACCTCTTACGATCCATGATATAAAGCTTTTTCAATTAATAACTATAGAAGTAAACTTTTAAGTAGCTTTGTTTATGAAATTAAAAGTTATTTTGATAAAGGAAGAATGACTTGTGTTACTTCTAGGTGTTCAATCATGTGTAACAGTTGAACAAATAGAAGATATGAGCATATTATTAATTTTTGGTTTATTCTCTAAAAGAGACAATATTTTTGAAGTCTATTGTTGCATCTGGCCTTGTTAGGAATGATGGTACTCTATTTGAAATAGTTGATAAATTTGTGAGTGAAGTTGGGATAGACAATGTTGTCTAATTCATTATTGATAATGATTCTACTTATAAAGTTGCAAGAAAAAGATTGCAAAACAAGTATAATTTTTTATTGGATTTTTTGTATTGCACATTACATTGAATTGATGTTAGAAAATATAGGGGATGATAGGTGCTTTCCTACTCTTAATTAGGTTATGGAAAAAGTAAAAATAAAAAAGTGATCAAGTTTATCAACAATCATGCATTAGTCTTGAATTTAATGAGAAAAATTTCATAATGGTAGGAATTTGTGTCGTCCTGTTATTACAAGATTTGTAACATATTTCTTATCACTTCAATGTTTTATTATGATGAAGAAAGAGTTGAGACAAGCGTTTACAACGATAAGTTGGTTGCGTCTTAACATGCTAGGTCTAATGCTAGATTTGAGTTTTCTAGAATGATACTTGAAGATAATAAACTTTGGAAATAATATCAATTTTTCATCTGAGTTTGTGAGCCTTTAGTGAGGGTACTTCATCTGGCTGATAGTGATAAGAAGGCAATAATAAGTTATTTTTATGACGCCATAGAGAGGGCAAATGAAGCAATCAAAGTCAATTTGAAAAATATGCTTTCTTTGTACACACCTTATCTCGGAGTCATCAATGAGAGATGAAAATGACAACTTTACTCTCTGTTGTTTGCAGTTGGGGTATTTTTGAATTCTAATGTCTATTTTATACTAAGTTTTACAAAGAAAGCTTAAGTTAATAAAGGAATGTTATTAACTATTACAACAGTTGTTATCCATGAGATGATATAAGATCTTCTAAGCTCACAAATGAAGATTTGTAAGGATACTTTTGGTGATTTTGGTATGTCAATTGTTGTTCATACAAATTTAATCCTGGTATATATATATATGTTTTTACTTTTGTTACTTGTTGAAAATTAATCATCACCTTATTTTATTTATAATAATACTTTTGTTGTCTCACAGTTGTTTGGTAGGACCAATTCAAAAGTAGTGTTCTAGAATTGCAAAGATTGTAATTTGAATTCCAAGTCAATATGTGAGTGCAACAAGGTGTGAAATGAATTAGAGCACATTTGAAATCATTTATTCCAAGAAAAGAAATAAAATGGAGCACAAAAGATTGAATAACTTAGTCTTTGTTCGATACAATTTAGAGTTTGGGAAAATGTAAGTTATGATAATTATTAAGTTAATTATAATTTCTTATAATTTTTTAATAATTTAATTTTATTGTTTGCTAGAACTCTTAATAGAGCAAATGATTTTGTAGATCCAATTTGTTTTGATAATATTGATCTTTTGTTGGATTGAGTTTACAAGGAATTGAGTTTGATAGATGAGAGTAACTTAAAAGATAATTTTGGATAGGAAAGTATTGACATGTCATTTGGTGTAATGAATTTGAATGATAGTGATGATAAGGCTGATGAAGATTTTGTACCAAATAAAAATTGAGGTCAATGCAATTTGAGAAAGTATTCAACTGAATGAAGTTCTTGGCTTTGTTTCTCCTCTTTTTTTTTTTAAATTTCACTTATAGTTGATTTATATGTTAAATTTTGTATATGCAATATAATTGTGAATACTTTTGTTTTAAGTTTTAGTTCTAATTGGTTCCTCAACACGAACTCTTGTTGTAAATTGTTATTATTAGAGAGTTATAGATATTTATTATTCTTTTTATGTGATTTTTTGATGTAATTATTATTTATTATATGATGATTTAATGATATTTTTTATATTAATTGTGACTATTATTTATATGTGAAATATATGAAAAATAATATTAATAAAAAATAAATTATTATTATTTTAAATTTCTATTATTATGATTTTTAGAGAAATAGTTGATGTAAAATTATAGATTATACAGTAAAATATAATAAATGATTATTTTATAATTTTAAAAAATTTAGGGATTATTTTAAAAATTAAAATATATCCGAAACGGTACTCGATTGATCAATGTCAGTATAGTACTGTATCAAAACTAAATTTGATACTGGTAGTAGCATTATATAAGAGCCCAATCGTATGTCAACCTAAAAGGTTACAAGTATAATCCTCCATTGACTGTGGACTTCAAACGCCATCTCTGTTTTGACAATTTTGATAGGCAAGAGATAGCAAGTCATGTATAGGGTAGTGATTAGATATCTCTAGCTGAAGCTGAAGTTGGAAATTTAACCAATGGAGCTCAAAACACCATCGGAACAAACCCATACTACAACAAGGGTGATATTCAACGTTATCAAGGAACAGAGTCCTATCATAGTTTCAGAGACTTGGAAAAAGCTTTAGTTACTTGAGTTTTTAGTAAAGTTATTGCCTTTTCATATATGCATCATTATGGGACACAATTTAGTTATGATTGTTTCATGTTTGATAAAATGCGAAAAAGTTGGATAAAGACAATTGACCAGAAAAACCCATATGAAAATTCTTGAGATGGATGAAGGAGAAACCGATGCTTAGACTAATCAGCAATCGTGTTTGACCTGAGAAGTAATTTCTTTATACTACTTGGTTCATCAAATCCAACATTAATCATGCCAAATAAATGACAAGATATTCTCCACCAAAATTTCATTAAGATTGCTATAACTTCCTACTTTCTTAAGTAGGTTTTTGCTACAAATGCCTACTTTCTTACATTTTAGCCAACTATTTACCACTGTTTCCTTATCTTCTACATTTTGGATTTCTTGTGATTGCTTAACTTTCATGTTATAGACTTCTGTAATTGTTTAACTTCCACGTTTTGGACTTCTGTAACTGCTTAGCTTCTATATTTTGGACTTTTGTAACTATTTAACTTTCACATTATGGACTTCTGCCTCAGCTGTTTTCTTGTATCTCTTTAACTTCCTACCTCCTTGGCCATGTTCTTGTTAACTGCTTTCTACCATTTTCTCAAGTTATACTTTTTGGACTTCTATCTCAAACTATTTTTATGCAACTAATTAACTTCCAGCCCACTTCCTATGTTTTAGCTAATTGCCTCTCTGCACTATTTTTTAAATCACATGTCAATTATGTATTAGTTGTCTAAGTTTTTGAATACTGGACTTCTCAACTGATTCTCATATGCATGAATTCTCTAATTAAATGACTTCTAGTATTTGAGCCCCTTTCACTTGTAGGCCAATTGAGCTAAATTATTTTTAAGTTATCAACAATTGCCCCTTCTGCCCCCTGTTCTAGCTAATTGCCTCTACATTATTTTTTAAAGAACATGTAAATTATATATTAACTGTTTGAAATTCTCAAATATTGAACTTCTCGACTGATTTCTATGTGCATCAATCTTCTAGCCAAATGACTTCTAGTACTGCTAGTATTTGAGCCCTTTTCATTTGTGGTCTAATTAGGTTGAATTATTTTAGCTTATCAACAATTGTCCCCCTTTTAGTAGCATTAACAGTTGTAATAGATGGAAATGGATCTTCATATATCAACATGGTTTACTTACCTTTCACAAACAATATAATTCCCTTATCAATTCAATCTTGGATAACATTCTTGAATATCCAACATGAATTCGTAAAATGGCTCCATTGTGATATTTGTAGTATTTTTATCCTCTAATAACTTCTTTCTTAGGAATTATATTTGTTAGGGATAAGGTGATGAATGTTTCTTCAACAAATAATCAAAGATCTCTTATGTTCTAAAGGTGTCAAAGATGTGTTGAACTTGAAAAGATGGAGCTTGCATTTTCATTTTAGTTTTCAAGGATTTGTACTCTAAAGAGGAACAAACGCAAGTTATAGGGATGTTGACTTCAACTATTGTCAAATTATAAGAATTCTTCTCTGTAACATAAGTGCCTACCGAATTCTACTTTTGTTACCTTTCTTCCCTAATAAGTTTTTCGTATTTAGAGATTATTGATGGTAGTTCATAGAAATCACAAAATTCTATGCCTTGAAAGTTTTTCTGTAATTCAATATCGAGACTCATTTAAGTTAATTTCACATATTTAGTCTTTGGGTGTGCAAGCCGACATTGAATTCTCTTCTTCTTGAATCATGTAATGAAAATGTCTATATTCTTACCACTCTTCTGAGTGATCAATAACAACTCAACTATACTAATTTAGGTTCAATCCGAGAAAGCTAAGTATAAAATAGTCTTTCCATTTCTTCCAAGAAAAAACAAAATTCCTCTCGAGCCTTCCTCTTCTCGTCCGTCCTTTTGTCGAGTCTTTGCTCTTCTCCCCCGCGTCGTTGGTCGTCCACGCCAGCTTCAACCTTCTCGTTTGTCCTCCTCCACTCTTTGACACACCAGACGACGGGAAGACGACGCCCGGAGCACCGAAGACCCGATTAGCACCGAAGACTCGATTATTTTTGGGATGTATGTTTTTTATTTTTGTTTCATTTTTCATGCATTTTGAAAATGATTGCTTCTGATTGTGTTGGTTGTTGGTTGTTGGATTTGGGGAAAAAATTGGAAGTGAATTTCGGTTGATACTGTGTTAGATTTGGGGGAAAATTTGGAGTGGATTTCGGTTGGATGTTAGATTTCGGTTGGAAGTGAAAATTTGGATGTTGATTTTGATTGTGTTTTGTCATTTGTCATTTGTGAATTGTGAGTTA
>JANITW010000008.1:13667958-13690376 GCA_027564335.1 Erythroxylum williamsii | reverse complement strand
AAAATTTTATCTTTTAACAAATATCTTATCTTTAAACAAAAATTTCAATTTTAACTTTGAATCAATATTTCCAACAGACTATGATTACTTTCTGGTGAAATTCCTTGACGATAGCGACTTCATCAACGCCCTCACTAATAGACCTTGGATAATTTTCGGACATGCTTTATCAGTCCAGTAATGGAAACCATATTTTCGTCCCTCCCAAGGCAAGGTAACAAGAGCTGTTGTATGGATAAGGTTTCTCGAACTTTCTATTGCTCGATATCACCCAATGATACTCATAGCTTTGGGGAATCAAGTGGGACAAACAGTGAAGATAGATGAGACGACCATGCAGACGCAGAGAGGACGGTTCGCGTGAGTTGCTGTCGATATAGACATTACCGTCCCTTTACGCAACACAGTGAAGCTCGATGGTGAGACAGTGTTGGTGGCATATAAAGGACTCTTGCAAATATGCTTCAACTGTGGTATGGTTGGACATGATTCTACCAAATTCCCGTCGATCCCACAAGACCAGAATGTCCCCCTATTGTCGGCTAAAAGGCCGAATGATAGTTCCACAATGCAACGAGGGCTGGAGGGTACTGGGACAGGTGTCCAGATAGCGGCAAGTTCTAACGGGTATGGTCCTTGGATGATGGTGCAACGACGAACTCCTCCCACCCCTGTACAACGTCAAAATCACCGAGACATTAATAAGCACAAGACGGTTTCTAAGGTGGGAGGCTCAAGGTACCTAGCTTTGACAGATATAGAGACAATGGATAATGACCCTGTTGCAGAGAGGGAGCCCACTGCTCAGAGAGACTTGACAGGAATAGGGAACCGTTTTAATATAGCTGATTTAGTTGGCATGGGACATAAAAAAGGCCAAGATGGAGCATCTACTTCGTACATCAGTAAACGACTTGCAAGGGCTGCTTCAAAAGGCAAATCCAAGAATACTACCCCACTAGTTAATAGCGCACTTACAAAGTCAGACGATCGTCCAAAGGTAGGTGCGGTCAGTGGCACCGAGGTATCCCTTATTCTCACAGCTCAAGATAGTGGTACGAATTTCGTACCGTATCGGTCAGAAATCGGTATCGGTACTGATACAAAGGTACCGGTTAAAAATTTCAGTCGCTATCGGCCGTTTTCGGTCGGTATCGACCGGTACCATAAATACCGAAAAATTTCGGGTGGTTCCGGTAATTCTAAAATATCTAGGGACCTAGTTGCAAATAAAAAAAAATTACCCTAAAAATCTACCCCCTGACCTTCGTCCTTCAGCAACCCACTCTCTTCTCTCTTCTCACTGTCGCTGTTGTCCGTTCGTCTCCGCCGCCCTCCGCCACCTGATCCTTGCCGTCCGTCTCTCTCCCGCCGTGTCGCCGCCCCTCCCTAGTCTGGATCTGGACTCCGGTGGTCCTAGGCAATAAAACATACTAGGAAAAGTTATTCTTGTTATTGAATTCAGGAATAATCTTAGCTTAAATTAGTTGAAGTTAATTGTCTAATTCTCCACATTGTATGATGAATCTAATGATTTGTTCAATTTTGAATTGACTATCTTCACTAGAAAATAAGTTGAATATGAGAATTCTGTAGCTATAAGGATAAGAATTCTCCTAATCAATATGTTCTAGATAAGGTTTGTGGAATATTACATAGCTAAATTGTATTAAACTCGTACAATTCATGAACTACTTCTCTTGTTGTTTCCATAACAACTTACAATCTCATTTATGGTAGGTGTACAATAGGATTATAGTTTATAGTTGCAATGTTACCTCTCAACCTATATTGTGGTCCATTAGCTTCAGACTTCCTATCAAATCCTTGTTTGCTTGGAATTTGGAGACTGACTGTATGTAGGCCATTACCCGGATTAATGTAAGGAGGAGTCATATAGATATTTTCTCCCTTTTGTGAATAGACATATCTTTCATATACAGAGAGAGCTTTTGGGAGGCGACCACGTTTTGTGACTTCTATTTCATTAGAAACGTGAAGCCCCCATTTCCTTAAGAAATTTGCTTTGTTAGAACAACCAAATTCTAACCAACAAATTATATTATAGAAAAAAATGAATTGTCAAGTTTCTTGTTAAGACTTTGATTGTATCGATTGTAAAGGCCACATTGGACTTTAAATCTAAAAATTTATTTGTGTCAATGATTCGTTCTATTATGGTGATTTTAGGTTCTCACCTACAAAAGGCGTTAGCTAAAGGCAAAACTGTCTTCTTAATATTTTCTACCATGTGTCATACAAAGTATTCATTCCTTATAGTTGTAGGGACTTCTTCCTTCAAGGCTAGAGACAAAGCGACTTCTTTCCTATTGTGTGTTCGTGGCATCAATATCCCACTTGGAATGCCCAATTGTTTGATGTAAATCTAGAATACAGGCATCTCAGGGAGGAACTCTCCTAAAATTTGTATGTGATTTTTATTAATGATATAAGTGAGCTTTGAAAAACTTAGAAACTAGAGTTCTAAGCTACCAAAATGCTTAAATTTAATGCAATGAAGTCTAAATTAAGAAAAAAATAACTGATTGTTACAAAAGGGAATTTCAAACTACAAAAGAGAATTCCATATAAGAAAAAGCTATAGCCCATTGATTCTTTAAATGTGAATTCACACCCCCCATTTAGGCTAGCATTCATCACAACCTAAACCAATATTGTTTTAATCCGACTGAAACAAGATTCTTGAATGAGCGAAAGCAAAAAATCTTTCTATAGGAAATTACAAAATCCACTTAAATCTTAGCCTACAATTCATGTTATCTATAAGGAAAGAAATCAAAAAATTTATTAGTAGAAGAGAACTGACAAGTACACTCTTAATCACTATTTGCATTGATGGATTAAGGAAACTTTGGTAGCTCATCAAGTGACTGATCAACTAAGTTCTCATATTAGGAGAAGGTGGAACCTCTAGTTCTAGCTTTTCTATGAAATCAACTATATTGTTGTATCTTATTTTGTTTGACTCTTATTATATTGTCCCTTTTGATACCTTTCATGGCTATTAATGAATTCTTTTTTAATTTAAAAAATTAATACAGTTGGAAAATAATAAAAATATGTTTGGAAAAGGTTAACTGATCTCTCTAGAGAGTGATTATATTATAATTGCTTAATTGATCACTACAAGAAAGGTGAGAATTAGCGACGAAAAATTACCGAAGGAAAATATACCGTTGCAAATTATCGACAGAATATGGACTTTAACGACACTATAAGATTCCCATCGCTAAATATGGAGAGAAATTATTCTGGCAAATTTTGCGATGGACTTTAGTGACAGTATAAGATTCCCATCGGTAAAGGATTTAGCGACGGTATAAGAAATTCATTGGTAAAAAGGCGGGAACAGCATAAAATGTTTTGAATTATCTACGAATTTTTTTTTCAGTAAATTCTTTTTAAATTTAAGCTCATTAGACATCTCCCCGCCCCCTACATCTTTTTCTTCCTTCTTTCTGTGTCTTCTCTTTGGTTTTCTTCTCTCTGGTTTCTCTGTTGTGGACTTCTTTTCTACTCGTCGGCATTGTCTTCTCCGGCCATTGTTGACGTGTCCTTCGGTGGAGATATTTTTGCAACTACTGTTATGTGTTTTTTCATATAACATAAAAGCAACTTTATCCTTGTCAAGCTCATGTGAGTATTTAAACCTACTCTAATTTTATAAATAAAATTCTACATTTGTTGATCCTCAATAGTGTTAGAAGATTAGCATAAAATTCTTTTTCTTTCTGTGGATGCTTAAAGAAGTTAAACAGTTTGGAAAATTGTTTCTAGCTCTCCTCAAAATTGCTGGTAGTAGAACAAAGAAGTTGTTGTCAAGCCTTCCACATAAGTCACAACCTGTAAGAATCTTAATTCTAGAGCATTGGAATAGGTAAAGTCATGTTGGTATGTAGAAGCATAGCAGATTGCCTATATTTAATGTTGGGTTTTTAAAAAATATTTTAAAATTATTTACCAACGGAAAATAGAATTACGTTGGTAAAATCCATTATATTCACCGGCTGAATACTAAAACCGTCGGTAAAATGTAAAATATTTACTGATAGAATAAAAAGTAATCGTCGGTAAAATTACCTATAAAAATTAGATTGCTGACGAAAAGAAAATTTCCATCGATAAGTTTACCGACAACTGTTTTTTGATACCTTTTGTCTGTCGGAATATTCCGTCGCAAATTGTTATTATCGACGAAATCTAAACATTTTTCGTCGATGATTTTCGTCGCTAAATGATAATTTTCTTTTAGTGACTGTTAGCTCACACTCAAGTTGTAGCTAGCTGCCTTTTTGAATTATTTTTTAAAGAACATCTCAATTATGTACTAAATGTTTAGAGTTCCTAAATCCTAAACTTTTCAATCGATCATGATATGCACGAGTTTTTTTTACCAAATGACTTCCGAGAGTTCTAGTGTTTAAGCATTTTTAACTTTTGGGCCAAATGGTCTTGAGTTATTTTTAGGCTATCGAAAGTTGCATACAAATTATTGATGATTCCGAATTAAAATTGGTTTTTTTCCGTGTCCTGCAGTTGAGTGTCTGATGATCGTAAAAGGCAGGATCGACTAAGGTCTTATATAATAAGTAACATATTGTCTTTCAGCAATGTCAACTTGTATATGGACTATTCTTGAGGTCAGTTTTTCCCGCGAGAGAGCAGAATCTTTCGGCTTTCCCTGTTGGAAGGCATTCGTGGGTACAGGAGCAGGCTGCTTTAAACAACGAATGGTTGCTTACTGGTGGACTTCATCTTTAGAGTACCGAATTTGGTGGCAAGCAAGAGAAAACAAATTTATTGGCAGTAGCTAACCTAATAGCCTGTTATGAAGGAAACATGCAGACAACGTGGGGTTTAATCAATGATTAGTCAAACTTGGGTCACCCACTAATTCGTAGAAGTTGCAGATTAGTACTATTTTGTATGCCAAGGTTAAGACTAGTCTATCCTGACCAAGGAGGAGAATTCTTGAGCTTCTCATGCCCATCAGAAATCAGAATTCCAATTCAGATTGAAACCGACTTTTCCTTCAACATCAAACATATCGTGGTTAGTTATATAACATGATATGAATTGTATGTCTAAAGGCCAACCATTGATGTATGCGACCGGAACTCCAGTGTTTGAATCCTGCGTGGTTAAAATAGGGTCTCGTGCAACAGGATGTGGCTATTCTTTCTAATTATTACATAATTACAATATCCCCACTTCTTGCAAAAATAGTAAAAAAAAACAAAATCAAACAAAACAAAAGTGCTTGCTTTATCTATTCTCTTCTCTTTATATTACGGCCTCCACATTCTTGCCCTTCCCCTTTCTTCCATTTTATCCATGCACTTCACCTTACAACAATGACAACATATGGAACCATACCAAGAGAAAACGCCCCATTGTCAACCCAATCCCTCATATCAACTGCTCAAGAAAAGATCACATCAAGCATTGGCACAAGAAGGCCGTGGAACGAAATGATCAAACTTGAATCCATCACCTTTCCCTCCTCCGCAATGGCCACCATTGATAGGATCCAAACCAACGTCACATTGTTCCGTGCGAACTACGTCATTATCGTGATGTTCGTTCTTTTCCTTAGTTTACTGTGGCACCCCACTTCTTTGATCGGTTTCACCGTCATGATGCTTGCATGGCTATTTCTATATTTTCTGCGAGAAGATCCCTTGATAGTTTTTGGCACTCTGATCCACGATAGGATGGTCATTATGGTGTTATCCCTGGCTACAATCCTAGTGCTTGTCCTCACCGACGTGACCAATAACGTCACGACATCCTTGTTCATCGGCTTTGGGATAACTCTTGTTCATGGGGCATTAAGAAATGTCGATGATTTGATCCTTGAAAACGACGAAGAAAGGTTTATATCGTCCACAGCATCTGCAGTTCCTAGGAGTCTGGAGAATGCCGCTTCACCGTCCTTCTCCAAGTCCTAGAAGTTGGTCCTGATTTTTTTTGGTAAATAAGTTGGTCCTGACTTTGGTGGTCGATAATCACAAGTATGTGGTTTGCCGTTTTTAATTGTCATGGTGTAATGTATTTGTTGCTTGTGATAATTCTTAGAGCTGGTTATCTATCCTTGCCGTTCCAACTTTAACTTCTGCTTGCCTTCAACAATCTTGACAATATTGATGCATAACAGGACTCCTAACGCGATTGCTCCTCGCATTTCAAGTTTCTACCTCAATTTAAATATGTTGAACATTTTTGCCAAGATAGTGTTTCCAAGTCGAGAGGACAGAATGTTTAAGAATAGAGGCATGCTAATACCTGGTCTGACAAGGTTTCCAGGACACTCATGAAAGTTAAGCCAATAAAAGACATGTAGCTTATGAGTTACCAAGTTTTATTGATACGATAGGTAGTTCCCAAAATGCAGAGGGGTCTACTCTCCAATCCCACGTACTATATCCTCCAACAAACTTTAACATAAGTCCTGATTGATAAAGTACGTAGAAAGTGTTCAAATGCAGCATAAGTTTACGCCTGTCGATATTTTCAGTTTCTTTTTTCTCCAGCATCTCAGACAATTCCCCGATCGATCAAGTGACTTATACCGAATTCCTGAAATCGATCGCCAAAAGATTGAAACCTTGCTCCATGAAAACAACCTTCGAGTTCGTGCTAGCCTGTTCATTCTTTTCTTTCTAATTTTTTGGCAAAATTAGATAACTACCTAGTTACAAGATAGCAATTTTGTCAAACTGCAATTGCTGTCCATAGCTGCCAATCGAATGAAAGAACAGTAAGTCAATCAGAAAATAAGTCACTTTATATTGTTCAATTAATGTATCCTCTGAGATCTACATTTGTGCAAGCAAACCCAATTCGTCTAACATAAGGATCTTATAGGAGTTAACAAACTCTGATCTAGAAGGGGTATATACAATGCAAAATTATTAAGCTAGAAATAGATTAGCTTAATTCTACACAATATTATGTACAGTTGAGCGTTTAGCATATCTTTTCAAAATGAATTAGATCATGCTTCAGTGTTGATTGGCTCAATAGGGCAGAAAAATGGAATGCGTAAGAAGGGAAAACATAGACAAAACAGTGAAGAATCTTGCCATTACCTCCTTCCACTCCTGAAAATAATTCATCCTGTCAGTTGCATAAATACTTCCAAGAATTGAAAACCAAGGCTTGGTGTCAACATCTGACAGACAAGATGGCGAACCTGACATGGAAGCTCAGCAAGCATTTGATTGGAAGGAAATCAACTGGCCACGGTTCGTGTTGAAGAATGATAATATGAAGGAAACCATTTTGACAGCATATGATGCTTTAGCTTAACAATGAGCAAAAAGATACCATAGCATGGTAAATGCAGTAACGCCATCAGCAAGTACCTGTGATATATACATATATATGATTATAAAGAAAGTTCATCAGAATATGGGCATGATGTTAGTTGTTGTAAGTTCAGTTAGAACAGGGTCAAAATAGAGAGAAGGGAAACAGACCTTGTCCCCGAAAATAAGCAAAGAAAATAAAAAATAACAGGGGATACATTAGATTCAAATCTCTAGATAGGCCACGATTTTGAGAGTTATTAAGCTTGCAGCACAATTGCTGCACTAACATTATCACTAACAAATGGTCCAGCAGATCCAACCTCCATAGGAGATCAACATATCTGATAGCCATAATTTCTCAAAGAAAGAATAACCACAAGATGTTTGAATTACAAACCATAATGGAGCATAGGGAGATGACAAGTCGAGAAATGGGTATGGCCACCTGAATGGATGGATAGCATCATTATTGAAATGTGAAAAGTTGAGACCAAGGACACAGAACAATAAAAGCGGAAATGGGAGTTACCAAATTGGTACAAAAGCATGAAAAATCCACTGAAAAAGGACATAAACACCCGTCCATAAAATGAAGTAAGCGATCCGAAACCAAGGGAATGACTGCAAAGAAGAAGCTACAAATAATTAGATAAGAAGAAAGTTGATAGAGCCATAGGGAAACGAAACAAATATAACCTTAGCAAATAGTTCAAAGCTGATAAAGAAATAGTGAAAGAAAATAAATATAACCTTACCAAACAGTTCAAAGCCACATCCCCAAGTAGTAAGACAGCATTAACTGTATGCATATTCACTGTCACTTGACATATTCGAAAAGGAAAAAAGGGATTTTTCAGATACAAGTAACTGCCAAAAAGCACGATGGAGTGTTGGCAGTCACATTAAAAACACTGTAACAGTAACAAGTGGTGGTGCATGAAGGTAAAAAAAAGGCACAACCAAGTTGCAAACTCAAGTTAGTTAAGAGACAAAACTCGAGGCAATAAAAATGGAAATGAATAATTAATATATTACACTTACAAAATGGAAATGAATAATTAATATATTACACTTACAAAATTCAGATGATAATCCTTGATGGTGAAATATGGGAAAATAATGGACCAATAAACACAATCAGTGAACGTGACTGCCCCACCAATCATCTATTTAGGAGAGATAGGCAATAGAAATTATAAGATTGTAAAACAATTGAATAGATAACCATCATATTCTTATTCTCATAAGGAAATTGGACAACAAAAGGATGATAAGCTAATTGTATTAAAAACAATAGTGAAAATAGAAAGTGATCAATAACTGGCTAAACTTCTCTCTAATACTAATAACTTACAACCTGAAATATAATTTGGAAGAGATGACGACAAACGTTTGCAACTTTGTTCTCATAAAATTTCTCTTCCGAATTTGTGTACCCTTCCACATAATTCAGAGGTATGTAGTATCCTTGCTCAGAATTACTTTCAATATGGCACTCAGCAAATTTTCTTCTGCCAACTATTTGGTATAGGTAACAGCCATAAAGAGAGAACAGTGAACCAAACTGCAATGAACTAACCATGTTCAGGATCCAAAGTATGCTGATATCATAAAAAAATCCAAGAGAACAAACAACTGCCAATAAAAAACGTCAATAACAGCTCCAGTTCATATAGCCAACAAAAGTTTTGAAGAGAATATGAATGCTTACCCCAAAATAAATGGTAAGGAAAGTAAAGGTCCATCTGGTCACCGACCAAAAAAGTTGATGTTAGAAATCAAGTTTACATCTAAAAGCAGATAAGAAGATATCACAAAACCGTAAATTTTTGAAGAAGTGGCCACAGGTGCATAAGAAATTTGCTTGGAACTATAACTGGATAAGAGTAACGAGTGTCCAAAGTAGTCACAGAAGCCACAATCACAGATTCCATCTACCAATTATAAAAGAAATGAAAATCAACAGACTGCAACCCTTTTAACATACTGGAGAACTAGAAAAAACTAAGAATGTAAAGAAACCAACTAACAAGAGTTCTCTAAGCTATTTAACCAATAAACAGATGTCGGTAATGTCAACTATGACAGACTTGAATGATGGAAGGGGATTCTGCTGCAAATAAAAAAAAGAATAATGTACACCTTGCTGCTACAAATTCTTGCAAAAACTGGTTTTCCTTTGTATGGATATTTTGAGAAAACTAATTGATATAAATCCCAATAATGTCAACCAAAAGATAATGCCAAAATATAATACCAAAACAACATATATCGAAACAACATATGTCTCACCCTCTGCGCACAGTGGGCAAGGAGATGAGGCGAATCATTTTGAGACCAAATCTCCTTTCTAATTTCTCAAATCTGGTGCCTGCTAATTTTAGTTTTCTAAGAGCTTAAGCATAAACTATTACCCCTAAATCAACAACAATAGAAGTAACTATTTTTTGCTTTAAGTTAACAAAGCTGCCACAATATATGCTGTATTCTGTCAATTTCATATCATCATTTTCCTGGGAGAGATCATAACCAGAGTTAATATATATCCTTCAAAACATTGCTCAGGAAAGCTGAGCAAATCAAAAGCAGCAAACCCACAATTAATATTATTCGAAACCAATTAGCTTGTAATAATTATACAGGATGATCACCCATTTTCGTACTCTCCTAATGCACACAATTCAGAATGCCTATTTTGGCCAGCGGTGTCCCAAATCTGTGCTTTGACCGTTTTGCGATCAATAGATATAGTTTTGGTCTGGAATTCAACCCCAATGTCATCAGCATTATACTAATTCATCTAAAAAAAAAGGAATTACATGTTCAAAATGAATTCTTTGGAGCTTGATCAACCTCACACCGATGACGAAAAACCCAGCCTATTTAAACAGAAAAAAAAAGATAATGTTACGAGCTTGTGAGACCCAGCGTGAAGACTCTACCAGTGGAGCTAGAAGGCAACAATTTTTCCCGAAATATAAAAACTTACCAATCGAAGAACAGACCCAGCTTGAAGACTCTTGCCCACCGTGCTACAGAGAATAGTTCAGACAAGCCCACTGTGCGAGAGACGACTGAATATGAAGATGCGAACAACGACGTGGGAGGGTGCAGTGGGAAGATGGGAAGGACGGGTTGCGAAAGAGAAAGAAGGGCAAGAGTAGGGTAAAACAGGCGTGGAGGGGAGCGTTAGACGGTAGACAGGAGGCATTAGTTTTGTCCCACGCTTTTCGGATGAACAAAATTTATTATCCCTGTCTATCGGTGTCAGTGGACAAAAACGAAGGGACGAGAACCAAACATTCAAAGGTGACATGATTTTGTTGTTTTGTTTACTGTCCCTGTGCCTGGGGATAGTAACCAAACACTGCGTTATTCACAATTTTACTATTTTTTTAGTCACCAAACCAAACATTTAGTGCCATAATTCAAGAAATATTGAACCTTCCAAGAATTTCAAATTTTAACAAGTAAATAATATAAACAACCTTCTAAGGTCCAAAACGATAAAAGTCTTTAAATTAACGATTAATATTTAATCAATGAAAAATGTTAATGCTCAACTTGATTATTCTTAAAAACAAATTTAAGGATATAGTAATTTTCAAAGAAATAAGCTTAAATAAGTTGTTGAATCTAAATAACTTTATCATATCAATGTTTCTAGTTTAACAAATATAATTTTAATATACATAATAAAAACAAGTTCTAAAACTATTTAAATAAGATAGTGCCATATTTAGAGATGTCAAAACTGGCTCGACCTGGCCTGATTTTGGCGTAGGTTGACATGACCACGGGCCCACCATGGTCGCCCTGACCGGTTTCAAAATCAATATCATCGTTTTTGAAATTTTTCTAAAAAAATATTACGGGCCGGTCACCTCGTGGTTGAATCTGGCCACGGTTGAACCATCCCGGTCAGTCAAGCTACGGACCACCATGGCCCAGAGTCTGCTCCAAGCTTGACCTTGCCTAGCTAGTTGACATCTTTAATCGTATTTTACGTGAAATCTGGAAAAGAGACAAGGAACAGGCCCAGGCGCGGGGCCCAGGCCCAGATAAGATAAATTGTAAGAAACATACACAAACCGACTTGCTTTCCTTCCATCGTTAAATACGACGAGTCTATATTCGTACACGGTTAAGCAAAGAAATCCAACTCCGATTCAACAAATACACCCTATCCGATCGTATTCGCGTAAAAATGGACTTTGAACTTCGTAGGGCCAGTGAAAAGCTTAAGAAGGAACAAAGGGAGAGGAAAGAGAAAGCAAGATTAAGGCAAGAGAAGGAGCGCAAGGCTAAAGAAGAGGCTTATAAACAGAGAGAGGCCGTTGAAGCCGTTTTGAGATCTCGAAGGCTCGATGCCATTGATGGCCAGCTCAAGGTCTAACCTTCTTATTTTTCATTCGGTTAGGGAGTCTGAATTTGCTTGACTTTGCTGATTCATATTGTTATGATTGGGGCATCGATCATTATGGGCCAATTTTTTATTTATCATCGTCAAAACTCGATGAAAATTCACTGACTATTTTTTGTGTTACTATTTCTTTTATTTTGGTGATTGTAAAAGGGATTACACTTATAAACTTACACATACATGTAGATTGAGTCTTTTGTTTCCCAAACGGTTTCTTTCTATACTTGTAGATTGAGTGTGCATTTTAGTTATGTTGATGTTTGAAGGTATTAAGTTATTTAATCCTTTCGGCATTTGTGCTTGTTTGTGATTATTTGAACTTTGTAAGAGATGGTGAATATCCACATCGATTGAGTTTAATGCGATGCATCGTTGATTTTGTCACTTTTAATCATGGTAGTTGTACTTTAGTGTTGCACATTTTTTTCCTTCAAGGGCTGTGTGAAATCTTTGCCTCATATGTGGTAGTCAAGCAAACTTTTGGCAGGTTAAGAAGTTTGAATCGATAATGTTTTTAAAAGAAGGCCTTATTTACCTCCAAGAAAGGATCTTTTAATGCATGCGGGAATAATTTCTTTAATATCAAAAGGTTTTATTAACTTAAACTTTTTGGTGTGTATAATGGCATTAGAGAGTCAAATGGCATCACCAACTATTCATAGTCCTTTTGTCTTGAAAGTTGTTTATCATTCATCTCCAAGTCCGATTCTAATTTGATGGTACCCACTTTGTAAATCTTCTAATTTGATGGTAACCACATGGTAAATCTATCTTGGTATAGATAGTAGCTCCAGTCAACACATCTAACATGTTGTCAAGGCGAGGTATTGGAAACCTATAATTGATTGTGATCTTATTTATTGCCCAACAATCAATACACATTCACCAACTTACATCTTTTTTAGGAGTCAAAAGTGTTGGAACTCCACATGGACTAAGACTTTCTTAGATCAATCCTTTTTTCAACAACTATTCTACTTGTCTCTTCATCACTTTATTCTTAATAGGATCCAAGTAATAGGTTGGAAGATTTGGCATAGTAGATCCAGGTACTACGTCAATAGCATGCTGAATATCTCATAAATGAGGAAATTCACTTGGTAAATCATCGGGTGTAAGGTCTGAAAAAATCAGCTAGCAATTCACCCATTCTTTTGGTAAGGGGTGTTTCCGGTGCTATTTCTATTACTTTCCTCACTACCATTGCAAACACAATTTCCTTCTCCTTGCTAGCAACTTCAAACTGTCTCTCCTTGAGGATATCAAGAGGCTTTTTCTTAGCATTTATGGCTGCCTTGTTAATTCTCTTTGATTTTGTATCTTGTCTACCTTCATACGCTTTAAAATTATTTTCTTTCCATGAAATATAAACTGATAGGTGTTAGTTTTTCCGAAGTGTTGCACATCTTGATCACAAAGCAACGGTCGCCCAATTAAAATGTGCGATACTTTCATAAGAATGACATCACACCAAATAGAGTCCTCATATATTCGTAATTTAAAAGACATGAAGCACCTTCGAGCAATTGGTATAGTGCTATTATCCACCCAAGCTACTTTGTAGAGATTTAGATGTTTCTTTGTGAGTAAATTTAATCGCTTTACCATGTTTTCTGCTACCACATTGATAGCACTTCCTTTATCAATAATAAGCTTGCATGCTTTTTCTCTGCATCTAACTTGAGTGAGGAAATAGTAGTACGAAGCCATTCTTCTTAATTTTCTGCTTTAAGGGTTGTAAGTACACTTCTCACTATATTAAGATTTGTAGGACTAGTTAGTTCATCAGTAGAGTCTCCGTTCAACTCCTCCACAACTTCTTGGTCACAAACATACTCATCAAAATTTTCCTCTTCTTCTTCTCCTATCATGTGAAAACCTTTATTAGGACATTCATAAGCAAAGTGACCACTGCCATTGCATCAGAGGCACTTTTTGTCACTGCTGCCTCCTTTCGTTCTAGTCTCAGCTATGGCTTTGCCTTTAAGTTCAGCTACTTAAGAAGTTTTATAGTTATTTTTTAGTGCATAGTTTAATGCATTAGGTGCTGGTATAAAGTTTTGCACCGTTATAGTTCTCTTCATGTCGAACTCCTCGGCTTTGCTTCGGATCTTCTTATTACTTATCGTCCTAAGTATTATTCTGCTCTTAAAGTGATATGCATCATCAAGGTTATAAATCCTTTGCATTATCAGCTCCTTGCGAGTTTTTGCCCTTAAGCCATTTTTATAGTGGGATATAAGTTGTCGTTCTGACTCCAGCCCTTCATGTTGGATAGAAAGTTCGTCAAATATTTTTGTGTACTCAATTACGTACATATTCTCTTGTCTAAGGGTTGTGAGTTGATCTTGGAGATTTTCTTGATAGTGAAATGATAAGTATTTTTTCGATAACTTCAACTTCATCTCTTCCCAATCAATAATTTATGGCTGACCTATTTTTCGAAGTCTATCCTCTACCGATCTCTAATAGATTTTAGCAGTGTTTCCAACTAGTTTCATCTTTGTGAATTGAACTTTTCGATCTTCCAACATTTGGTACTATTCTAAAAAATCTTCCACTATTGCTGTCCAATCTAAGAACTGGTGTGGATCCATCTTTCTGGCAAAGTCATGAGCTTCAACACGAGCTTTCTTAGTATTGTCATCGAGTTTGTTGTGTGTTTCAACTCTATTATAGCCTCTAAAGGCGCACAGGCACTCTCCTCGTGATGCTGGTTGGGTTCTTTGTCTTGGATCTTTCAGTAAACGTTGATTTCTTAACCCATTCACTGTTGATTAGATTCAGCCTTATCATCTTGGATTTCACTTTCCACCCTTACCATTAATTATAGTTTGTTGTACAATATTGTTTTTGGCTCTTGGGCACCTTGTGATCGTGGGTTATTAAGGTCCAATCTTTCTATAACTCTTAGAAGTATTTTATGTCACTCCTAATCGCTGAATGTTCCTCTATATGCCCTTCCGCTATGTGTTGCCATTGTGAGCTAAATCTCTGATACCAAACTGATGTAAGATAAATAGAAGAAGTATTAACTAGTAGCTAAAAATCACAAAATTAGGAAATTAGGCTTTTAGAATATCAAGTTTCAGGGCTAGATTTTGGCTAAGAATGCTGAAGTTCAGATTTTTTAGAGCTAAAGTTTTAAGGTTTGATTTTTGGAAATTTAGGCTTAGGTGTAGGATTTGACATAGCTGGAATTCAGGTTTAATATGGCAAGAATTTAGGATTATGGTTGTTGGAATTTAGTGACGAACACAAACAAGGGAGGGTAGGAAGCTAGGAATTACTCCTAGGTCTAAGAATTACTCTTAGAAGAAAGCATCATACATTTTAGTTGAAAACTTCGGTTTGTAGAAAAATTTTAGATTACTTGTTATTGAAGGGCTAAATACACAAGTATTTATAGAGAAATTTTTAGAACCTTTAGGAAAAGATTCCTAACAAATTTAAATCCTATTTTATAAAAATTTTATAAGTCATAAACAACTAAAATAACATTTAAAATAGAATAATATATTTAACTTACTACTACTTTCTATCTAATTAAGATTTTTAACAATTTAAATTCCATCCCTTATCTTTGATGTTAACTCAATTCTCAATCCTTTTCCCAGCAAATTAAGGCTTGTGGTTGACTAATTTTTCCTCTTTTATTTTTTCTGTATGTTTTAAGCGCTTTGTGTTAGATATGAAGGAAAATGAAACACAAAGAACAATACTAAAAAAATCACAGAGGCAAGTGTAGCTATTGTTTCTTTCTAGGTAAGTCAAGTGTTGATTGCACAAAGATTGGAGTTATTTGTATTGAACATCTTTCTATTATTTATTCTAATAAAGTGAATGATTGATTTAAAGGAAATAAATAAACCAAATCTAAATCACCAATTTAAAGTAATTGACAAGATTAAACAACTCATGAATAAACTAGATCTAGGTAAAAATTTCCCTAGAACATTTCCTATGCTTTGAATTTTTTTGACCTAATGATTAATCCTATCTCATTAAACTACTAGAAATTCCTATGTTACAACTATATTCTCTTTCAAGTTACACAATTGCTATCCTTAAATTGATTTGACCAAGGTCCCTTTTTAATCAAAATAACCAATATGTTTCACCATAACCTAGGAAGATTGTGTAATTCTATCTCTAGTAACTTATTCAATCCTAATAATTCATTTTGTGATTTATTCATATATATCATTCTCAATATCAATATATGAATTTGAATATTAAATCTTCAACTCCCATTCTTTCAATTTAACACAATATAAAAATCTGAACAATTGTCAAGAAATCTAGAATATGTCATTAAATCAAGAAATCAATTCAAAACATAAAGTCTTAGAGTTCATCTCCTCTAGATCTATATCACAATTAGTTCATGATTAAACAAGAAAAAATCCACAATAAGTGATAAAGAACAAAAGACTAAAGAAAACATCATCATAATTCTTGAATCTTTGAAGTTTTTGATGAACCCTGATAGATTTCTTGTTTTGTCTCCTAAGGTTGCACTTCTCTTAATTCCTACTGATCAATTAATTTTTCATTAAAATTTTGATCTCTGTCTACCTTCATTCGCCTCTTTTAAAGATGCAAAGCCCTAATTTTCACCTATCATGTCCCAAACGTTGGATCGTGTTGGGTTCTCATGTTGTTTAAATCGCCTCCCTAGAACTTTTACGTAACAAATCACTGTTGACATAGGTTAGGAAACTGGTCCGCGTTAGCATCGTGTTGGAGAACATGGGTTGAGCACAATAGGATGCAATAGATGCTTGGAGATGATTCCTATCTTGAACGTGGCTTGAACACAAAGGGTGTGCATTGTTGCCGTGTTAGTCAAGTAAAATCTCATTAGAAACATAATAAGATGTATTGGAACACAGGAAGCAACATGTTAATTGTGTTGGTATTGTGTTATGAGTCCTCTTGGTCTACCAAAATAACTCCAAATTGACTCAAATTTACCATATTTATAAGGCCACACATTAACTTGATCAACTCCTTTTTAAGTTGAATTTTTTATGGTTCTGGGGTTTGTGAGGTGGTAATTCCTTAGGTTTTGCAAAGATGGATACGTGCTTAGCCACAAATACTTATTGTTGTTACTTCTCCAAATTAGTGTCATTAATAGATAGCTCATGGAATTGTTGTTCGTTCTATTGACTATTGAAGTCTTAACATGTATAATTGGCTAGTTATTTGACAATTAGCTAGTAACTTTTTGAACCTCTTGGTATTAACCTGCTTCAGATTACTTGGTAAACTCCCTTTTAGAAGTGCCTGCTTCCTTTCCCAATTGAACTGTATGGTTTGTTTACCAAGGAAGCAAAGCATCTCATCAAGAGTGGAAAGCCACTGGACCCTTATAACGATGTAACAGCCTCCCGATGGTAATACTAAAGCATTGGTAACACGTTGAAAGCCTTGTAATTGCCATTTGAATCCTTCACACTGCTACGTATAGGGTTAGTGAAAATCCCACCCACATTCACACTTACGTTCTCTATTGGTATCAGCTTGTAAACCCTTTTTTATACCAATGCAACATATACAAAATTGTGAGTGCTACCATTGCTTATTAGGATATGAATTACCTTATCTTTATGTGATTCCACTACTCTCATTTGTTTGAATTCTCCCATCAACACTCTTGATATGGCTTGTATAGAAATAATAGGTGTTTTTGCAGTAATTACTTCATTTACATTCTCTAATTCTATTGCTGACTCCTCATCATCCTTTGCCAAAAATATGTTCCAATACTTCTTACATTTATGTCCTGGACCATATTTGTCATCATGCCAAAAACAGATAACTTTTACCCTTTTATCTTTGAATTCTTTACTATTCAGTTGTCTTCGCTATCTTCATAAAGGTTTATTAGGAATATTCTTTTGAGTAGTGGTTGAGCAAAGGGAAGAGTTTGTGGTTGGTTGGTTTGTTTTAAAGCGGCTCTCTGGGTGGGATTCGTGTTATGTGACTGAGGTTGTGATTGGTGTTCATTGATAAACATATACTGTTGAAACATCTATTGGGTTTTGCCATCTCCTAACCTTATTTCACTTTTGTATCATGAAGTTGGGTTCGCACTTCCAACATCTCCTACATTTCCTTAATCTGATTGTACAATGATTGTTCCATTTTTTGCATCTCCTGAGCTCTAGTTCCATCGGCCATGGTTGAGTAGTTGAGTTTTGTGAGCGAGGGTTCTGATTCAAGAAACATTGCCATGATAACAGTTGATATGAACAAATTGCAAACAGTAGAGGGTTTGAGAGAGAGAAAATAGATGGAAAAGAAGATGATTAGAGAGAGAGAGTAATCTTTTTTGTTATGATAAGCTTGTTACCAGGGGAGAAATATAGCTGGCCGTTAGAATACAATGGTAATGACAGTAGCTTAATAAGGGCCAGTTACAATGGGCCAACTGTAATGAAGTTTTTAATAGCTACGCTATCATTCTTTACATTTATTCATACTAGATTATTGGTGCATTGGCATGGTTATCTGTTTGTTATTCTTTCATGAATTTGGTTTTCTACACAGGCTGATGAGAAAATGCAAGAAAATTTACTTGCTGGGAGAGGAATATGTTTTTTGCGGATCTTGGAGGCTGTACCTTTTCAGGGTAATGGAGATAAGATCAAATTGCCACCATCCTGCTTCACAGCATTGTCTGATGAAGGTGCTTTCGATAAGGGACCTCTGTATTTCCAGTTATTAGTGGTTCATCATGAAGGTCCTACAGAGATGACCTCTAGTGACTCAAAACAGAAAAAGCAGAAAACAACTCATTCTGGTGTTCTCGAGTTTACTGCAGAGGAAGGATCTGTTGGACTACCTCCTCACATATGGAATAACCTGTTTTCTGCAGATGCACCAAAGGCTCCTTTGGTTGAGGTTCGTTATGTCTGGCTGCCCAAGGGAACATATGCAAAACTTCAACCTGATGTTGTTGGCTTTTCAGATGTACCCAATCACAAGGCTATCCTTGAAACTAGCCTTCGACAGCATGCAACTCTTTCAGTAGGTGATGTGATCACTGTTAACCATGGGATACTGATATACAAGTTACGGGTTCTTGAGTTGAAACCTTCAACAAGTATCTCTGTCCTTGAAACAGACATTGAGGTTGATGTTGTTGGTTCAGAATCAGCTGTCGAGAGTGCTAATCAGCATAGCCTGAAGCCACTCAATTTTGGGGCTGTAGAATCAGGAATGGTTGAAGAAGGGAGCTATAGGTACTATAAATTCTCCGTTGATGATGATTCTTGGAGGAGAATTGCTTCAGGAGAAGTCAGAGTTGAAATAAAATTAGAGGTTGAGACTGTTAGTGGTGATACTGACCTTTACATATCCAAGCATCCTCTAATATTCCCAGCTCGACACCAGCATATTTGGTCATCCCATGATGTGGGCTCAAAAACTTTGATCCTTAGCCATACAGATGAGAACTTTGGTAAAGGTACATATACTATTGGTGTTTATGGCTTCCAAGGGACAACGAAGTACAAGGTGTCGGTCTGTGTTCAGAACATTAGCAACCTTATGGTGAGTAGACAAGCTGGATCTTCATCATCACTAGAGGTTGATTCTGTAGAGTGTAGGAACTGCAAACATCTGATACCAAGTAAGAGTATAGTATTGCATGAAGCGTACTGCACCAGGCATAACATTGTATGTCAGCATTCTGGTTGTGGAATTGTTCTACGAAATGAAGAGGCAAGAAATCATTTACATTGCGAGAAGTGTGGGCAAGCATTCCATCAAGAAGAAATGCAGAAGCACATGGAAGTGTTCCATGAGCCCCTTCAGTGCCCGTGTGGTATATTTCTTGAGAAGGAACAAATGGTGAGTCATAGAAATGCTGATACTGCTTGTTCTTCTTTATCTTTGTCTTCTTTATACCCAATTGTTCCTCAAATATCTATGGAAATTTCTTTCATTAGTGCTACATTTGTGTACTATAGCGCCTATCGTTTTTGGGATACTGTTTTTGGCTATATTGGAATATGACTTGTTCTGTCACTAATTCTGCAATTTTAGCCTATCATCTAAATCCATTGTTTCCTAATCATTGAAGTTTGTTTGTAGATTGGGATGTTGTAGTTATTAACCAATTTATGTTGCATTTGCTTTCTTTTTGTCAAGGATTAAACGTAACTTCCATGAGACTAATTCAACAAGTCGAATCTGTTAGAATTTCCTATTGTATTGCAATGAGATAAGTTCAATGTTCAATTTGTCTTCTTTACGATTTCATTAATATAATTCCTTATTTGTGTCGTCCAACTTGCATCTAATTCACTTATTTGGTCGTATTACTATGGCAGGTGCAACACCAGGCTTCAGATTGTCCACTCCGACTTATAACTTGCCAGTTTTGTGGTGATACAGTTGCGGCTGGTAGTTCAGCTATGGATTTAAGAGACCGACTGAGAGGACTTTCTCAGCATGAAAGTATATGCGGGTCTCGAACTGCCCTATGTGACTCTTGCGGACGATCTGTCATGTTGAAAGAGATGGATATCCACTATGTTGCTGTTCACCAAAAAAGTTGATCCTGTCACACGAAAGTCTTATAGGCACAAAGAGGCTGTCATGAGCTGTTGCCGGATAGATTCATGTTGTTATTAGTAAAATACTTGAGGTATCTCCATCAGAATGGGGTGGGTTTGTTGGCCTTGAAACGGGCGGTGCAACAGTAGCGGCCAGAATTGATCGTATGATCGTAAATATAATTGATGTTGCTTCCACCTGTGTTTAATATGGAACTTGTTCATGTTTCTCCGTGTCAAATGCATTTGTAATCTGTTAATAATACCCTTCTTTGAGTCCTAAGATGTATTTACGGGGTTGAAGGTCCTTTGACTCCTGCTCCTATTAATACCGTTGACAGCATTTTTCTGCACCAACCCGCTTGCCCCTTTCCCTTGAATAGCTACTGTTTCTCCAGTTCTTATGTAGGCTGCTGCCCCATATCCTGGCAGACTTTCCCCCAATGCCCTGTCTCTCCTCATCCCAAACAAATCTCCAGAAGTGCTTGGTAACGCCTCGTACTTGTGGCCGGTACATTCCACCTGCCATCAGGGATGGTTCAGCCATTGTTTTTTCCCTGATGTCTTAAAGCAAGATGTAAGTTTATGGGAGTTTACACTGATCGGTTTCTTTCTTGGAAAGAGATTAGCCTTCCCGGTGAGGAAACCATTGGCTTTGAAACGGTGGATACTTAAAGAGGACTGCAAGAGGAGTTGCTAAGTGAGGATCATCTCTTCCTTTTCAAGTTCATCTCAAGAGAAAAGACCTTGAAAGTCATAGAAGAGGGACCAAGACACCAATGATTTGCCAATCTTTTTTCGGATGGAAACTGTGAAATATAAACAGAGAAGAGATAATTTCATTCTCATTATCAGTAGGTTACAGCCCTATTCTATATATATACAATTGTCTATACTAAATATAGTATCAAATTTCTTAAGATACATGGAATTCTGTATCTTATTCTAATCCCTAGAAATCAGGGATTTACGTGATTTCTATAACTATACAATATTCTAGATAATGTTGCATGATTATACATAATCTGAAAGATTCTTCATAATCTGGCACTCCCTCTTAAGCTGGTGAGTGGATATTTTCCATTCCTAGCTTGCCAATAATGTCTTGAAATACCGTGCTTATCAATCCCTTTGTAAGAATGTCTGCCAACTGATCCTTGGTTGGCACAAATGGAGTGCATATTAAGCCACTGTCCAATTTTTCCTTGATGAAGTGCCTATCAACTTCAATACGTTTTGTATGATCATGTTGTACTAGATTATGTGCAATGCTAATGGCTAATTTGTTATCACAATACAAACTCATAGATCCTTCCCATTTTATTCTCAAATCATCAAGAATTATCTTCAGCCAAAGTAATTCACATGTTCCCAACGCCATAGATCTAAACTCAGAGTCTGCACTTGATCTTGCCACTACATTATGCTTCTTACTCCTCCATGTTACATGGTTATCACCTAGGAATATAGAATAACTCGATGTTGATCTCCTATCGATCAAAGACCCTGCATAATATGCATCGATATAAGCTTCTAATGTCATATCTGTGACTGTTTGTCGTTTAAACAAAATTCCTCTTCCTAGGCTACCTTTCGGTCCCGTTTGGTTGGCGGAAAAGTAAAGTGTATTTGGAATACGATTCCTTGGAAAATAAATCTATGGAAAGTAAAGATATTCACATGTTTGGATACTTATAAAAATTTTAATAGGAAAGGTTGGTGGATTCTTATTATAGTGTTTGGTATGTAACAGTATTTTATAGAATGTAACTTAATTTTGACTTGTATTCTCAATTATAACCCTACAAACAAAATAAAAATTAAAATCGTTAAAAAAGGAAAAATATAAACTTGAAGATTGTTGATTGAAACTTCTGAGCAAAAATATTCAAAATTCAAATATTAACCGATACCGAAAATTTTAAAAATAGGGGAGATATTTTTGCAAAATTTTCAAAAAAATTTAAAATTTCCCTCCCTCCCTCTTATCTCTCCTTCCCCCCTTTTTTCAAAGTTTTTAATTAGTTATTTTATTTATTTCAACTTTTATAATTATTGTGAATTTTTAATTTTTGTTTTTAAAATAATAAT
>JANITW010000008.1:13553968-13576137 GCA_027564335.1 Erythroxylum williamsii | reverse complement strand
AACACGCATGTCATAGATAGAAAAAGAAAACCCAAAATGTATGTCATATATTAAAGCACATTTAGCAAAACAAAACTATAAAATCAACAAAATGAACTTTCTTTCTTTCATCGTATTATACCACAACAAAAAGCAAGCCTTACCAAAGCTCTCAACTTTTCACTCTTTCTCTACTCTACTTTACTTGAATTTGAAGGGATTCCGAAAACCCCAGAAAACAAAGACTATAACTCTCTCACCACAAAATTGTAAATCGAAGGTAAAAAAAAACCCCTCACGCTCACAAAATGACAATTTGAATATCCATCTTAAACTCAAATCTGCAACAACTTCTCAACCATTGACAAATAAATCACCAGAGCTACAGATCAAGATAACTAAATCAAAAAAAATCTCACCACAAAATTTCAAAAGGTAACAAAGGGAAAAATTTTTAAAAAATCAATTGCATGTAAAAAAAAGGATATCAAAATCAAGAAAATAAAAAGAAAAGATCAGATAAAAAAAAGAAACGAATTTTTCCAGATTTGAGACAAAAAAAAAAGTTAAACCCAGAACAAAAATCCCAAAAGAAAGGAGCAGCCTAGTAGAAACGCAATAGCCTATTTTCCAGCTTAGATCTAAAGCCTTGATGACAAAAGGAGAAGACGTAGCCCAACAAACAAAAAACAAGACAAAACGCAAAAAGGAGAAGAACAAAACGAACAGCAGCCAAGGCAGTACAACGACGCAATAATGCAGAGTAACAACTAAGAACAAAACCAAAATGCACGGTAGAAGGAACAAAACAAAAACGCAAAAGAAGAATCCAGGAAATGCAAAATGACACAACCAAAAAAGAGTAAAACGTAGCAAAGTCTAAAGGAGAACACACCTCTATATCAAGATCTGAAGAAGAGTCAGAGGAAGAGGTTGGAGATCCAGTGAGCAGCGTGCTCATAAAAGTTTTCAGTTCCTATTTGACCGTCCTTTCCAGCACGCTCAAGACAATCTCAACCAGTAAATATCGCTATTAATATATTGTCTTCAATAGATCTATCTTGGATTGTTTTTTTTAAAAAAACTTTTTAAAGGGCTAATGATCTTTGATAGGGAAGTCTTGAGTCTAGAGGTTATGATTTTAAAGATTACTATGTAGCCAGTGTTACAACAAGAAATTACCCTGTAGTTTGACAAAGATTTGAGATTCTTTATTGGCAAATAAACAAAACACATAATTATGAAAGTAGTCAAAAGAAGCTCTCAATTTCTTAAAATAATTAACACTGATGTGGGAGCACCATTTGATGTGTCTATTTTCACTGAAGAAAAATGTTCTATCACATTTATAGATGACTATTCACATTATGGGTATGTATATTTGCTACAAGATAAATCTTAGGTGGTAAATACCTTGGAAGTTTATATTAGTGAGATTGAAAGGCAATTAGACAAAAAGGTAAAAATAATCAAGTTTAATAAAGGTGGTAAATATCATGGTAAATATGATAAAAGTGGTCAAAATCTTGGTCTTTTTGCTAAATTTATTGAAAATGTGGTATTTGTATGCTATATAGAATGCTAGGCACACCATAACAAAATAGTTTTGCAGAAAAGTGTAATAAATTCTTATTAGTTATGGTTTGGAATATGATGTGTAATTTATTTTTACCCACTTCTTTCTAAAGATAAAATCTAAAAATTGTCATGTACTTGTTGAATAAAGTTCCTAATAAAGCAACTTCAAAGGCTTCCTTTGAATTGTAGACTGAAAAAAATTTGAGGCACCTATATATTTAGAGTTGTTAGACATAAATTAGACACCATAATTTACATGAAAAGAAAATAGATCCAAAAACAGTGAGTGACTATTTTATTAGTTACGTAGAGAATTCTAAAAAATCAATTATTTTTCCTAATTATAATATAACAATTGTGAAAACTAGAAATGTTAGGTTTGATTTTGGGATGTTGGAAACAAATTGATGAATTAGAATAAAAAATTATTCATTTCTTAAAGAGATTAAACCAAAATTCCACTCCAAACACACAAAACCTAAACTATTCAAACAACGACCATAGCCCTCTCATATTGCTGTAATACCTATCACTTTAGCAAATAATTAATTTCATGATAAAATTAAACTAAAATGAACTTCAAACATATAAAACTTAAGTGTTTGGACAGGGACGGACTAGAACTAGAACCCTCGCATGTCTTTGGGCCACCAATCGCTTAAAATACAAGAAATTATTGATTTTAAGATGAAATTATACGTAAAATAAACTTCAACCCAACGTAACCAAACTTGTTTACAAAAGGAGCCTGTGTTGCTGCAAAACTCGACACCAACCCACAATGTTATCGCAATTCCACACAGCTATCTCCCTTGAAACTCTCTTGGGCACTGTGATGTGGGTCAATTTTCATCAGATTAAGGGATTTAGAAATTTAGATTGAGCCAGTTAGGAGTCTTGTGCAATTAGAATTCGTAAGAGTTTGGGATTTTTTTTTTCTTAGTCTGATGGGTAACAAATGAAATGAGAAAATAAAACCTAATTTTGTTGCTAATTAATGAACTAATTAAGTACACAGTTTTCATAATTTAATCAATCACAGAATTAATAAGTAGTTTTTAAATAACATAAATGTTATATTTCCAATAAACCCTACTTTGACACATAAGCGTTCCATTAAAAATCTAACAAAATCAATATCAAGGGATTAATTAATGTGTTCTATTTTAAAACTTTAAGAGTCCCTCATGATTCATTCAATAACGTTAGGGACCAATATGCACCTTAGATAATGGCAGAAGCCATCTTAAATCTTTTGTAAAATATTAGAGAATAAATCACGACTTTTCTGCAAATAAATGATAATAACCTTGAAAGGCCTTGGACAAACAACAACAATCTAACCTAATGCATATATTAAATCTTCTAGCAATGCAAGTTAACGTATATTGGAGGGTCTTCAAAGATTAATTGACTAGCAGAAGTTTACTTATCAATTTATCTTTTCTTAAGAATCATGTAAGTGATAGCTAAAGAGCTAATCTACCCATGAACGTAAGTAGTTAGTAACAGGATGATGTTGGAGAGTTATTTATCGTCAGCTAGTTAAACGGATAGTATTTGAACAACTTATTTCTACGATGTTGCCTGACACACTTAACCCAATGAAGCTGATTAAGAAACTCGTTAGCATGTCTGAATGACAAACTAATAATCCGAAAGTTGGGATACGAGTCTAGCACTGTTAACAAGAATTAATAACACCAACATAAATGAAGAAAATGATGGCCAAGAAGACGACATATTGTCTTAAACTTAAACCTGCTAGCCACTAGCAGACTACATATCAAAACAGCTTCTAAATTAACCATCCCAATTACATGAATATCATTTGTTTATGACATGAAGATTATGTTTTAGAATCTGCTTGGATTGTCGATCATCGAATGATCATTTAAAGCTTGATTATGGCTTCCATGGATGATCATCTCAAGCAAGTCCATCTCCTTTTTCACCTCATGGGGACCCTTCATCAAGCTATCCAGTTCCATGCTGCTGTCATCATCAACCACAGAAACACAAGGCATTTCATTAAGGAATGGTACAAACCCATAGTTGCTGCCGCCGAACAAGTTTGCTTCCAGAGAAAACTCGCTAGTTGCATGTTTATTATTATCATCCCTCACTTGGACTGTTGAGTCTTCCACTGATGAGGAATACGAATTCTGCTTTTTATTCTGCAATATGAAATTTACTGCTTCATCATCGATTATATTTTTGGCACACGCCTGATTAGGATCTTGAGTTGTAGTTGAAATCACAGTCCTGATGTAGCTTTGCAAGATGGCGCTCTTAGGGTTCTCATCCTTTCCTTTGCGCTTTGAGAATTGCCTTCTTTTGGTCGCATTCCAGTGATTTTTGATGGTGTTCTCAGTTCGTCCAGGTAATCTCTTAGCTATTTCAGCCCATCTGTTCCCTATTTCTTTGTGGGCTTTAATCAATATTTGATCTTCTTCCTCACTCCATGCATCTTTCTGCAAGTTTCCAAACTTCTATAATCAATCGAGATATCGTATGCATTTAACTGAAGCGTTTGTAAAGAACAAGTATAGGGGTCCCAGGAGGGCACTAGACCCTGAATGGACCTAAAATTACTGAGATTTGCATGGATTATTTTATCGCTAATTCTAGAGCCAGATATTCTGTGGACAATTTTAATTGAGACTACTTTCTTAGCTTTGTTAGATCAAAACAAACATCGAAGACAAATGTATATCATTCCTGTGTCATCCAAAGATTTTACAGAATATATAGTCCTAAGGTTTCCCAATGATCCATGTTTTCTAGAAGTGCATGTCAAATTAAAGGTGAAATGCTGTAGATAACATTTTGCATTATGTATATGTGATTGCAATCATAATTAACCCTATCAACAGCTTTCTTTAGGAAATTTGAATTGTTTACGCTAAGTATATATGTAAGTACATATTATTCCTAGAAATCTGTTGATGAAACATAAAGGAGATTCAGGAAGTGCAAGAACCATGCAATTGTGTGATACCATATATGTGTTTAACTTTAGAAGTAGTTTAATATTTTATGAGAAGTATTTCAAGATACAAAATTATTAAAAGTGATGTTCTATATTCATTAAAAAAGATGAATTAGATCAAATGAATCCAAGACTATTGCACATATAGAAGAACAAACGATATCTCTAGCATTTACTTAATCATGAAGTTTTAAATTTTTATTTCTGACACACTTACTCATCATAATAATGATAGTCTTTTTTAATATTTGTCGTTATATACATTAATAATTTGTTGAATACATAAATTTTAGATGAATGTATAATATAATTTAAATTGTGACGTATATATTGGCATTTGTCATTGTGCATGTTAGTGTGTTATCTTATGCATATGTCATGCTTAAATTATTAATAAAATATGCATTTATTTACTTTTTTAAAACGTGTCAGAAAAGGAATAATTACACAAAATTTAAAATAGTTGTTTTAATTTTTTAAATTTTATTTTACACTTCCATAAAATTTTAAAATCAAAAGTTAAAGAATTATGTTCTTGTGGTTTTTATCAAGTTAAACAAGCTTTTTAACTAAGCCATGTTAATGTTGAAGAAACCAAACTAATATAACAATCAACATTTTGTTTACGATATGCGTAGGTTATGTCTAGGTTCTAATGAGTATGTATATGTATACTCCGAAAGTGTCAATAAACAAATCAGGATGGTACGGTGTCATGTATAAAAACGTATGTAGTTAATGTCTACTATCTAATAAGAGGTAAAGGAATTTAATGGGGAAAGAATTAAGTATGAGAAACCCTGATATCTGGTCTCAAATGGTTGTGCCATCTCTCTCTACACTGCTTTCCTACTCTACCATCCAGCATTTTAGCAATTTGAGACCATTTCTTCATTCCATGGTATTCCACCAACTGCACCAGTAACCTGTAAATCATGATACCCATCAAGATGAGGAATATTAATGAAGTAACAAAAAAACAAATTCATAAACTATTTTCTATGACAGAGGAAAACATCTCCGTCAAGGACCTGGAAGCTAAAAGAAAGTAACAATTAATTGAGTTTGACCTGTCTTCTTCAGGGGTCCATTGCCCTTTGATTATGTTGATGTTCTTACAAGGCCTTGAATGTTTTTTAACCTGCAATCTTTTGTCTTTCTTTTGAACAACTCTCTTCTGATGGTCATTCTTTTCAGTTACAGATGACGAATCGTCTGTTGGTACCCTGGAATTGATGAACCTGAAATCTTCAAACGTTAGAGGCTGATGCATTTGCTCTTCATCAAAGCATGTATCCTCGGGCTTCTCAGGACAATCCCAAAAGGTTTTGCTCTGGAAGTCATGCAAGAGCTTCTCTGCAACATCTGGAGAAAAACTGACGGAAAGATAGGCACTGAGGTCACCAGAGAACTCACTAACAAGAGCCTGAACGGGATCAATGCATGTCTCAGATATCCCAGCAAAGATATTCTTTGATGACCCTTCGATGGAGTTAAAACGATCAAGAAAGCGAGCATTGAAAGATGATGAGGAGCCATCGTCAATGTTGGCAAGGTGTGAAAGTTGGTGAAAATTGTGAAACAAGGTCTGTTTTGAAGATGGAGCTTCAAGGGAAAGCCCATTTGTTAGTTCGTGTTTCAAGGGGTATTCTATGAGAAGGCTTGAAAGGTATGGAAATTCATCCCTGAACTTCGTATCAATCTCCATGCAAACACAACACACAGAGCAAAACCAGAGAGGAAGAGAAAGAGAAAGGGGGAGAAGATAACAGATAGAGACAAGAGAGGTAAGAGAACAAGAAAGGAAGGTGTGGTTTAATGTCTGAGTAATGGAGTTTAAATCCTATGGGCTTTTATTATTGGATGTAATTAAGAAAAGGGCAATCGACAACTGCCAAAATCACAGCCCTTGATGAGATTACTGAGCAACGGCTGATATTGGTTCTTGTTAATGACCGCCAAGCTTCCCTTTTTAAGCAGTTCTAATGGCAAAAGAGAAAAAAGAAACAACATTTTAATCATTGGTTCGTTATAAGGTTCTTTTGCTGTAAGAAAACTCGCTGTAAGTTGGACACGTGGCAGACGTATGTGAGCCTTTTGAACCTAGTATGCTTTATGGTGGTTGGGAATTTTTGTCTAGATTAATTTACTGCCGTTTGATGTGATAACAGCCAGCTATGCTGATAATCAAATGAAATGGGCATCGCAAAGAATGTGGTCGTTGGTCAAGGTGGGAGTGGACAACTGAATTTGGTGGGGCCATTTTGATTGGGTTCATGAGAAATGTAATAGACTAGCCAACAATTGCAAAAGTCATGTAATTAAAGTTTGGGGGGTAGGAATAGGATTGAATTGAAACTCAATTTTGCTGATTTAATGTATCTAAATCCATTACCAATCTAATAAATCCAGGATAAGGTGTTGTGTAAAAAAAAATGCACTGCATATCATAAGATTATGCATGGTCTTTTTTATTTTGATAAATCTTGATTTAGATGCAGTTTCTTAATATTAATTGAACCATAAAAGTTTGGTCAAAATCTTATCCATAGGAACCGGACTTACTACAATTAAATTAAATATTTAAAGCATGTTTTGGACCGACCTTTTCCTTTTATCCTTCAACCAATGATAGATTCAACATCCTATGAATATATTTATGTATCTTTTAAGTGATACAAATTTCCCAACTAAGTTTAATGGTAGTATTATTGCTCTCCCATTCTCATAGGCTTATTTCATGCATGTTATATGTGATTAAAAGTCCTCTTCTGTAACTGAACCTTTAAGTTAGCTTTTCAATTGAATGACTCTACATTGATTTTTAATTAAAATATTAACAATAATTCTCTCCATGTCACAGAACATACAATTACTTTTTTTTATTCGAGGAAACCTCATAGGCGGACCAAACAGGCACACCTCTCTGAAGGTCCAACTGACGCACCACCTCACAGACAGACCAAGCGGACGCACCTCATCATTAAAAGCCCAACTAATTCTCCATCTACAGATAAAACCCCGACTACCCCAGGCTCTTACAAGAGAGGCTAACATGGAATCGAACCTGGGACTTAACCAAAGTAAAGCCCTGCTCTCAACCATCGAGCCACGCCCCTTGAGAGCGCAATTACATTTCTACTCTTTTTCCACTTTACTACCTTAATCGGTTCTCTCCTCTACTACTTATTCCAGCCTGCGTTTGCTCTCATTTCATTGCTTCTATTAGCTCAACCAACACTACAAGTACAATTATCAAATAGTTATTCTTTACCTTCAGGACCAAGCGATTCAGCTTAAATTGCAATTTTCTCTGATAATTTTTTAAATTCTTTAATTAATTATCAGCATCAAATTAGCAACGATTCTTCAATGACTGTCATAAGATTAAGCATTTCTAGGAAAATACGATGGACGTTGAATTATATATATCTTAGTAAGATAAATAAGGCTGTCCCAATTTTAGTCAGTGGCCAGGAAACCAAAGGAGCACCTTCAGCCTGAAAGTTCAATTGTCATTACCTTCTCAAAGCAGAAAGTCCTATCACACTATCTAAAGATCCTCAATGTACCAATTAACGATGGAGATTTATTTTCCATTATATCACGGGCGAGTTGGATAAATTTCTTGGCCGGAAAAAAATATGCTGCATTGCATGATCAGTGATTTCTGGACATCATACACTTAACCAAGTCCAGAATACGGCAATAATCAAAGAAGAGGGAGGAGTCTTTACCCTCAAGTCCATCGCGAGTTACTCGATTGCTACCTGTAAGATTGTTGCATGGACTCCCACCAACTACCAGATCGAATCCACCAAACATGCTCATGAACTCCTCCAACCGGTCAGCATTCAGTTGCTGTATATCAGTCATGTCAATCAAGTTCCCTGTTTGGTTCGTTTGCTCCCACCAGCACCTCATTATGCCTCTATTTACCTCTGAAATCTCAACTGAAACAACATTCTTCATTCTAATACCAAGCCTGTGAAGGGCAACTTCTGCACCACCGATTCCAGAGAATAGAGAGAGTAGATTTAAGCCTTCAGGGAAAATGTCTTTTAGAACAGAGAGATGGTATGCAACTGTGTCAACCTGACATTGATTTTTAGGTAAGCACACTTCAGGGATACAGAAAATAAAAAATAAACAATCAGCAACCACAAAACAGAACTAGAAAACATAATATATTCATAGATGAATAATATAGAGCATATTACGAGGATTGCAGGTGCAACATTTGATCACGTATTAAGAGAAATGAAGAAGAGTTGCCAAATAAGTTTCCTAACATTACTAAATGGAAGGTATTGTTTATTCACCTGAAATGAGTTGCCAAGTGATTTGTATCGGTCTGTCCTACTTATTCCACCTCCTCTAGTGTGGTTCTTTGGAAACCCTAAAAGCATTTCTATCTCATCAGGTTCAAGTGGAGCAACCTTATTCCTTCCAACCCAGACAAGATTCCACTTGCGGCATTCATCAAGAACATACTTTTGGACACTTGGAGGTGGATTCCCATCATCATAATCTTCAACAGCTTTCCGAATTCTCTCCGTGAGTTTTGCACTGCCAATACAAGTTTGTAAGCAATTTAGCTTAGTTCTTGCATCCCAAGAAGGCCACCATTTCTTGGTCAGAGGAAATGCTTCCTGGATTGTCCGAGCAGGAAATGGGAGAAGAGGAAATCTATTATTTAATGGAAGGTTGTGAACATAACCCCTTTTCCTTGCAGCAGCACAAAAATGCTTTGAATCAACAAATTCTGGCTCCACGTCATAAAGAAATCTTGAGATAGTTTGCCAAACACCTTTGGGAGCCAGAGCTACATTCTCATAGTAAAAGTAGGGAGGCCCAAATGCAGCTTCTGGTAGCGTTCTTCGAGTAATAATAGCTGGTTCAGTGGGAACTCCAAAGCCAATCATTGGAATGGGGATTCGAAGTGGCTCTTCATCTCCATTCACATGCCCATTCTCCAACCTCTGTTTTTTCCTTTTCCACATATCATGACGCAAAGCACTCCTCTTCTTGTGTTTAAGATGATTATTCCCAGAATGCCAAGGCTTTGGCTGTACACAATAAATACAAATGTGGGCAGTTATATTCAACTGAAAGGAAAAATGAAATGAGGAGACTTCAGAAACCTCCGCATTAAATTCTCCAAAACGTAAAAAAAATCACCTTGTCTTCTGGATATAAAACATCTGCTGCCCTGGCCAGTTGAGCAGCACAAAGAAAGTCAGTCAGTTCTGCAATACTGGCATCTGGTCCTGCAAAAGGTTTCATAATCTAGAATAGCATTCACAACTAAGAAGAAACTGAAACACCACAATAAACATGAAGCTCAAGAAGATTTCAAAACCAAACAAACATAGATGTCACCCCCGACTATTGGATCATTAATGTGTTACATCAAGTTGCAAGAAATTTTGATCGTACTAACCACACAAGACATTAGATACTCCATAAAAATTTGAAAATCCTCCTCAAATGCATAAAACTTGATAAGTCAAAGTATGTAAAATACAAGCTAAAAGCACGTCTAGCAAATATAGAAGACAAAGCTACTGACAGATTAGGTCTTCCAGTGAGACAGAGGAACTCAAACCTGTACCAAATACATGTTATACCAGGAACTTGTGTAAAAGAAAATGATCAAAATATATTAGGAACTTGTTTTTAAAAAAAAATCACATCAAATAGCTGCATAATTTTACTTCACCTAAATCCTTTTCCCATTTCTTCAAAACGACAAACTTCAGAAAATAAGAAGAAACGAAGTAAATTAACCACAAGACTACCCTTGGTTAGACCACGCACCACATCTCTCTATGGCAATTGATGCCTCCTCCAATGGATACCCCATCCTTTTCAAGAAGAATAGTGGGTTGTCTCCCTCAGATTCAGTTTTTATGATTTCCTGATATATACATAAATCAATTAGATGAATTAATAATAAGCTATGATCTGTTCATAAATAAATTGCATTCATGTATCTGAAATAAAACTATAATTTTATGGAGTATCACACCTTAATACATTATAGATGTTAATGAACACTTTTATAATTGAATATAGTTAGAGAAGGCCATATCAAATTAATGTAGTTAACTATTTATCCATGCAATAGCCATCCAAATTACAAATCCAATCAAGAAAATTAGCTACCTCACTTTCAGAGCTATCCATATCTGAAAAATCATCCAGAAAGCTCGCTTCAAAATCTGAAGATAATTGATCATAATCCTTTAGGCATTGCTCTTCAGGAGATTCATCAATGGCCTACAAGCAAAAGACAAGAGTATACGGTACAGTCAATGTAATACAAAGCCAATTCAGTTTATAATATGTTTTCCATATACTTTCAACCATATCTTCAAAGTTGAGAGATCCTGGGTAGGCATCATGCCTCTCTGTGAATGATAGAACAAATTGACTACGTAGAACACTTGGAGAAAAAGAAAAGATTTATGGCAATCAGTTGGTTTTACAAAAGATAAAAAGTTATGATTATAGTCCAAAGAGGAATGTTTCTAATGCCAATTGCACTTTGAAAGTGACAGATAGAAGCATCTGGCACAGTTGACTTCCAGGTGCAAAGTCTGACCCAGAAGTCACTGAAATGCAACATTACATATTTCTCTTTTCCTTTCAAGACTCAAACTCATATATAAACCAAAGCTCTGCGACGTTTATAACAAAGATGCTTATGACATCATGTCACTCAACTTCAACAATAAGAGTTATCAATAACATTTTGGCATATTTAAAGTACTCAGTTACACAGGTAAATATAAACAGAACTTGGTGAATAGTTTTGAGTGAGGGATCAACCAACATTAAAAGGTGTTTTCATCTTCAATTGGCAAGTACTATCTTTAGTGGAAAATTAGCAATACAGCAAGTTCTAGCTGCTACATGTATGCAGCTAACATGCAGGGGCTGTATTTGGGGGATCATAAGGGGATATGACCCACCAGGCTACTCTTTGAAGCTTTGCATATAAAAACGACAGTAATTCAGTTCTGCCCCATCTAAGAAGAGAAGAAGTATTTTTGGTACCCAAAAAGCTCTCCCACTGCCCTGCTACAGACCAATAGTATATTTTCTGATATGACCAAAAATTAGTAGCATGACTGATTGATGCAAAAGAGCTTAAAGTCTATAAAAGAAATAAAAGGAAAATTTTGTTAACCTTAAGTCTTAATTTGGTGGGATGGAGGATAGGAATTGAGTTGATAGCAAGGACAACAAGGACTAAAATTTAGATTATGTTAGGATTATTTATTAGATAGAAAACAGTAGTAAGATATCTATGTTATTCTAATTTTAGATATGTTATCCTAGTTGTTTAGAACTTAAAACTTATATAATTTTTATTATAATAGGATTTAAATTTATTAGGAACCCTTTCCTACTATAATAAGGGTTCCAAGAACTTCTTTATAAATTGTGTACTTGACCATTTAATAATAATGGATCCTGAATTTTTTCTACAAACTTGAATTTTCAACTAAAAAGGAGTGATGCTTTCTTCTAAGAATGATTCTTAGACCCTAGGCGCAATTCCTAGCTTCCTACCCTCTATTGTTTGTGTTCGTTTGTGTTCCTCACTAAATTCTAGCAATTCTAGCCTAAAGTTCCAGTAACCAAAACCTTAAAATCCTAACCTAAAATTTCCAGCAAACAAACCTTAAAAATCAGGCTATATCAAACCTGAAATATCAGCATTCCAAGCTAAAATCCAAAAACTGAAACTTGATATTCTAGCAGCCTAATATTAGTCATATTTCCTAACTTTGTGAGTCTTAGCTACTAATTAATACTTCTTCTATTTGTCCTATATCACCATTATCTAAACACAAACTTACATCAATATACAAATTTTATTTTCTCTAGTGAGATTAAGAAGCATTGTTTTATTTATGAATAAACATGTAAAAGTTTTTCTAAATGAGAGTATGAGCAGTCAAAAAGAATTTAAATAGTGCATAAAAATAAAGCAAATCTTCATTACCCTATACGTGAGAAGAGTTTCCAAAATTGAATCTGTATTTCCTTCTCCTGAAAATTTGGGAAAATAAAGTTGTAAACAGAATATAATGAGGAAAGACCCTCGAAAAAAGAGAAATATACCATTTTCATGAATTGCTTTGGCAACCATTTCCTCCGAAAAGCCCATCCCAACAAAATGGTCAATCAATTTGGTGCCTGAAGAGCTTCCAGATGACCTTGCCTTGAGGCACAACATATAATATGAGCTTTAGCGTTAGAAAATTTTACCTTTGACAATTATAATCAGTCTTAGACTTGGAAAACAAAAATCACCGAGTATTTTAGAAGTGTTTCAAGTATCAAATCTGCATTTTCCTCTCCTGCAGAACAGACAAGGCAGTGCTATAATTAAGTTTTCATGAACCGAAACAATAATGTGCTTGTGCAGGTTATAACATCTGATAAAGGATTGAAATCTTTTTACCAGTTTCCTGGATTGCTTCCATCGTCATCTTTTCAGAAAATCCCATTCCCACAAAATGATCAACTAACTTGGTGCCAGATGATCCTGCTGATGAGCTTGCCTAGAAAAGGGACAAGTAATCAACCATACCATGAATGCCTAGGCAAGTTTCACACAATACTTCTGTGTGATCCAACATATATATGATACTAATGTGCAGAAACAATGTTGAGCAAATAAAATATTAAACAAGACAATAGACTACAACGATCAAGATAAAATCTTGCACTTAAACAAAATAAGAGAAACAAGAATGAACATATGCATGATCATGCGTTCACCACTAATAAATAGAGGTAAAGGAGCTTTATGATAAGAAAAATGACAATCAGTAGCATGCATCATAACGCAGACCCTACAAATAAGGTAGAAGGTATCTGACAATAAAGTGGCACACCTATTGACTTATAAGCCTTCCATAAGTGCACCACAGTTATGCAAAATAGGAGACACGTTTTTGGAACAGATGAATGCAATAATGAGATTTCGACAAGATAGCAAGGCATGTAACTGGATGAAGCTATTATGACAAGAAAGTATTGGTACAATCAGATAAAAGAACTCGCAGAGAAATTTAGGGACTATGAACAATCATTCACCTCCGCTGAGCTTGCTCTAGCTTCTCCATTAGGAAGTGTTAAACTTGAAGAAGAGGAATCACCACAACTCTCGTCTCCGCTATTCCAATCAAAAGTGTCATCTTCTCCATCGAAAGAATCCACACCCTGTGGAAATTCACATATAAGTACATGCATGCAAGGGCAAATTAAATGCATTAGAATAAACAGCAACACATGTATTTACAATGATGAATACTTCAGCTTCTCTTCATTGTTCAGAAACACAATCAATTACAAGAATATGCAAGGACAGCAGAATTACAATATTATGCAAGAAAAAAGTTGCAAAGGATTAATTAAAACAAAATTCAGGAAAAGAAAAGTACCATTTGCTTTGTAGGCTGTTGTTGACAAGTCTTCCAAGCTGCTAAGAAATAAATTAGATAAGATCAATAAATACAAACCAAAAGCAAAACCCAAAAGAATAAACAAAAATGAAAGTAGGACAATACACCTTACAATTTATAATGGAGGTAATTATCTCAAGATACGTCATGAAAAAGGCATTTGAAAATATTGTATAAGGTGTAAGTTTAAGTTGAAACTTCTACTTGGGGAAAAAGATGGACATCTGCTAAAAGAAACTTCATATTATTCATATTGTGCAGCGAAATAATATACTAACACAACGAAACTACTGTTTTTAAAATCCCTACTCAGGAACGATGGGGGTGGTTTGAATTTCTTATTATGAACGAATCATCATTTTGATAAATTTCTCAAGCCTTCCAAGTCTTTTATCAGCATTGTCACTTCCAACATGCATTTTACAGTTAAACCATTTGAAAACATATAGAAGTTACTCAAGGACTCAAACCACTCAATTATGAATATATTACATGTTTAGGAACTATAAGTGTTAACAACCAAAACAACTGAAGGCCAATAATACATTATTAAAAGATCTTATTACATTTCTAACATCTCTTGTTAACATTCAAGTGCATACAAATAATTGAATGTGGCATAGGCACAGCATGTTTGGAACCAGGGGTCCAAGGCCAGAGCCAAATAGGGGTCATGAGGGCTTAAAGCCCTTTTGTTGCATTTTTTTGCTGTTTTTTACATAATGTGCTGCCCCTTCAGCTCCCTGCATAATATGCTTTTCACCCCACTGAACCTAATTTCTTGCTCCTCCCCTTGTTGGGACACTTCACTCACTAAAATTACCATGTCCATATCTATTACCGTTCTTTGTCATACAGTTGTCAAAATTTCATACCATTTGTCAACTTACATCCATTCATCTATATTGCCGATGCAACATATGCATTTATCTGTGAAGTTCACATGTGCACTAGGCAGTAAACATAGGTAGACTCAAAAGGAGTATTGAACTTTATTGGATACTTCAATAATTCTAGTCTCATAGTACTCTTAGGAGGAAAAATCGATGACCTTGAGATTAAAACACTTGCAAAATTTGGTACTTCAAAAACAAATTTAGTTTAGCCATACCAAACCTAATATCATAAATAGGGAACATTTTGTGAACTGACACAAAAAGCCCATTTTTCATTAGAGAAAAGTAAAAACAAACGGAAGTAAATTTGTGGACAACCCCATATCCTAACACTAAACAAAATGTTTATCGAGCTAAAAGGTTACCTTATTCTCAAGCCCGAGTACTTCTCCACATTAGAGTCACTTGAGTTCTTTGATATATTAAGGTTCTCTGTTTTTCTTGACTAGTTTTTGCTCAAAATGAAGGCAATCTTGAATAGAGTCTTTAAAGACAGACATATTACCACCCCGCTTTCTACGTCTGGGTGATCCATCGTCGGACAAATAACATGAATAATCATGTCAAATACAAAACAAATCCATAGTAAGTTCGAATGAAGAGCAACGAAACAAGAAAACTGGGGTCTAGGGAGGGAGAGAGGAGGGGCGACTGGCGAGATAAAATGGCAAGACAACAGATTAGGTATTTTTGTCTCGCCGAACCGGTCCAACATTGAAAACCGGCCAATTCTCTAAAACGTATCAAGGCATCCAAAACAACACAACAGGAGACAGATGCATAAACAGTCTAATCCCTACTCTCAAATCATAAAAACATCCCAAGCATGGATTTTTGAGAAGAAAGTTTCCTTACACTCATCTGTAATTGTGTTCCTTTTATCGGAATTGAAGGGACAACTCTTCGTTAATTGTGGATTTGCTCAAAAAGAAACCTTTTTTTTTCTAATAGAATTCCATTTCAGCAATGAGGAAATAAAGGGAAAAATTCCAAACAACTGGGCAAACAAAATCCCAATTCTTCACCAAATTGTATTAATGTACTGCAACACTTATAGAAGAAACAAAATTTCTCACTCAGCATTGAGATTATAAAATCAGAAGTGGAACTACAAACTCTCCGGTCATCACGAGTTATTTCAACTAACCCACGAAGAAAAAGGATAAAAACAAACTAAAAAACAAAAGAGTACAGTACTTAACCCAAAAAATAAACAAACAAAATAAAAAGAAACTATAGCAAATAGAACATGAATTACCTTCAAACCAAACCCTGGAAAACAATGCAGTTACTTGTCCCTGAAAAGGATTCAAATAATAAAGAGAAAAACCCTTTAACTTCAAGTAGCTGATTAGAGACACCAAGATAAAGGAAAATAAAAGTTCAGAATTCATCGACCATTGTATTTCATTCTATTCTAAACTCTCCTCTTAAAAAATGAGATAATATTACATTTCACTTCATTTATTAATAAACTCCCACTCAAACAAAACAAGTTAAACAATATCATTGATTTGAAGTGCTTGGAGTTTCCATAACTTAGTTTATTAATAGTCCTTTGAAACACCTGAAATTCTGAGCCCAAACTACACCACCCCAACACTTACCAACAAATTAATTAATTAATCAATAACGAAGAAGAAAGAGGCAAATGCAAAAAGGCAGATAAATTTAAAAGAATATTAGTGTTGCCAATTAGGGATGCAGTGTTTGAGTTCGACTGATATAAAATTAATAAATTATATTTAATTTAATCAAATATCGAGTGAAATTTTAAAGCTTAAAAAATTAGTAAGATTAATTTGAACAAAACAAAATGGTTTTAATTTGGTTAAAATAACACATTTTTATATAATTAACCAAAAAATAATATAATCAAGATGAGTTTAAATTGTTCTAAATGAATATAATTAAACTTTAAATTAACCTAACTCATAAACATTTCATTGTCATCCTTACTCCTATTTTTTTAGTTCTCTCCCTTATTTATCACATCTCGTCTCGTATCATCTATTCCTTTTTTATTTACCAATTTGTCATATTTACATTATTGATGAAATAATTTATCTTACATTGATATTATATCAAATGCATGGATTAACTGTAGAGGCGATTTAAGCAAAATATGTAGAATATCCCTCACTCGTCCTCGCCACCTCTTGCAGAAATACGCCGGTTTTAAGCAAGGGAGAATTACTTAAGAGAAAACAACAAATGGTAACAATATCAGCATCTCAACTTCACGTGAGCTGTTCACATGTGTGGATACCCAATCTTACGACACTTTACTCATTTTGAAATGGTCCAACGCATCATAAAGTATTATGCTGGCAATCATTCTTTACTTTGTTGTCTTGGTGAATTACTCGTTTCTAGTCATCCATTATGCCTTCTCTCATACCGTAAATATTTTCAATTCATGCCTTATCATCTCATAAGATGATGAATATTAAATCTTGTCTACTTCGCCATTTAGCAAAGAAAGACAAGAATCACTTGTTTTTCGTCTACCAATATTCCAAAGTTGTGTGGAATACAATCTTATACACATTGGAAGTGGCCGATTTTAACTATGAATAGGAGGACACACTGAATTGGGTGATCAATAAACACATTCTAAAATATATTCAACAATAATATAAATTAGAATAAGCAAATAAAATAAATGCGAAAGAAAACAAAATTACTTCCTGCAATTGTTGTTTGCTCAAGACCTGCGTTTTTGGAATTCTTCTAAACTCTCAATTCCCAAATACAATGGTGTATGTTAACAGAAGAGAAAGAAACTTAGGGACCCAAAATTTGAGAAAACAACCTATATGCTGCAATCAAGCACAATATCAGTTATCATAAAACTAGGACTTCACACCTATTAACTTATATGACATTTGGACCATTTATGACACAAGAAGAGGAAAAGTTCTCACATTTTTCCGCTTGGCCCATACGCTTAACTTGATATCAAATCCTAATCCGATCCAAGTATAATATATGAATCATAGCGATAGGTCCTCTAGTAATTAAGTATTATCTCATATGTATTACGACATATTATAATTGTATCAATTGATTACTTAATGAATAAACCATATGTTTATTCCAGTTCCAAAATAATCAATTTTCTCAAAATTCAATAATATACACCATAATATGAGAAAATATTATAAGAGTTTCATGAAAATAACATTGTCCATACAATGAAAATTATATAATGGAACTCAATCTCATTCTAACAACATGATCTTTGAACTTCACTAGTGGCATGCCTTTTGTTAAAGGACCAGCTATCATCAATTCAGTGCTAACGTGTTCAATGACCACTTTTTTATCCTTAACATGTTCCCTTATAGACAAAAACTTGATGTTGATGTGTTTATTTTGACTACTACTCTTATTGTTTTTAGCTAGAAAAACAACAGTTAAATTGTCATAATATATCCTCAATGGTGTAGAAATGAAATCTATAAGTTTAAGCCCATATATAAAACTCTTTATTCATACATCATGTGATGTAGCCTCAAAACAAAAAACAAACTCAGCCTTTATAATGGAAGTAGTAGTCAAAGACTGCTTGGCACTCCTCCAAGATTTGGCTCTATTAGCAAACATGAAGATATAACCTAATGTTTATTTCCGTGAATCAACACATCTAGAAAAATCTGAATCTGAGTACCTTGTTACCTCCAGATTGTTAGTGCGTCTGTACGTAATCATGTAATCTTTGGTCCCTTAAAGGTATCTCAATACTTTCTTTATAGCCCCCCAGTGATTTAATCCTGGGTTGCTTTGATATCTGCCTAATATTCCAATAACAAATGCAGTATCAGGTCTTGGATAAACCTAAGCATACACCAAGCTTCCGACTGTGGAAGCATATGGAATGTTTTTCGTTTATTCCCTTTCAAAATTAGTTTTAGGGCATTGGTCTAAATTGAGCCTATCCCATTTCACAATGGGTGCTACATTAGGTGAATAATCTTTCATCTGAAATCTTTCTAAAATTTTATTAATATAATTTGCTTGAGACAAACCCAAAATACCACAGAATCTGTCTCGATGTATCTTAATGTCAATGACATAAGAGACATTACCTATATCTTTCATTTCAAAATTTTTAGAGAGAAATTGTTTCACATCATGTAACAAACCCTTATCATTGGTTGCAAGTATTATGTCTTCCACATATAATACAAGAAAACAAACTTTACTCCCACTAACCTTTTGGTATATACATTGATCCATGACGTTTTCTTCAAAACCAAATGATGAAATAATATAATGGAATTTCAAATACCACTGGCGGGATGCTTGTTTCTATCCATATATGGATCTTTAAGCTTGCAAACTAAATGCTCACCATTAGTAGAGGAAAATCCTTCTGGTTGTTTCATGTAAACCTCTTCCTCTAGGTCACCATTTAAGAAAGTCGTTTTCACATTCATTTGATACAATTCTAAATCAAAGTGAACAACCAATGCTAAAATTATACGAAGTGAACCCTTTTTATACATAGGAAAAAATGCATTTTTGTAATCGATTCCTTCCATTTGAGTGAATTATTGTCAGTTGTTTTTGGGCTAAAGAAGTTCCATTCATATCTATTAGCCACACATGTCATAGTTTATTCAGATCATGCTGTGTTGAAGTATTTGTTGCCCAAAAAGAAAGCAAAGTCACGTCTTATTCGTTGGATTTTACTACTGCAAGAATTTGATATGGAGATACAGGACAAAAAGGAAACTGAAAATCTGGTTGCAGATCACCTTAGTCATATCCATCTAGACACAACTTCAAAAAACCTAAAAGATGAACTTCCATATGAACATTTATTCGCCACCCAACAGGTAACACCTTGGTATAATAACATAGTTAATTTTCTGATTACCAAGTCTTTACCTAGTACTTTGTCAAACATAAAATCAAAATATAGGCTAAATATTAAGCATGGGATGAGCCACATCTGTGGAAATATTATTCTGACCAAATTATTTGACGATGTGTATCTGATGATGAAATCCCTTCTATATTGAATTTTTGCCATTCTTTTGCATGTGGTGGGCACTTTGGTCCTAGAAGTAGGGGTGTTCATGGTAGGGTAACCTGACCCATTCATAAATAACTTGAACCTAAACCTAAATGTCAGGTTCGGCAATTTTACGAACATGAACTTGAACCTGACCCTAAAGAACATATAGGATCGATTAACCTATTTTTAGGTTCGGTTCTCAGGGTAACCAGAACCTATTCATATCAATATATATGACAAAAAATTATAAAAATAATTGGTGAAACAAATACAAATTATTCATAAAATATGCATATAAAATCTATTAAAGATTAATCCAATATGTCAAACTCAAGCAAAGTAAAAATAAGCCAAACAATGTCATCTAAAAGATCCATACTAGAAAAAAAGGATAAATTATTAAACAATTATTATTTTAGTCAATGAATTTTTTTATTAATAATTTAATATTTCGATCAATAACTTTGGCACATATTAACTATTATTTGAAGTAGAAATATTGAGTATTATGTATTAGTAGTTACTTATAATAGTAATGTCCAAGATTAAGGTTTACTAACATAGAATTAAAGTATTTTTTCGTTTTCTTCTTTTTTCTCAAGAATTAATATAGTAAATACTAGTGAATTTATTATTATTGTTATTTTTTTAAATTATATTTAAATATATGATAGGTTTTTTGGGTATTTCAGGTTTAGGTTTAAATCTAAATTTATAAATCAGGTTCGGTTAACTTAGAATCACAACTTAGAAACCTGAACCTGAACCACGAATCTGATTTTTCAGGTTCGGTTCATGAAGTTCAGGTTCATTTCACAGGTTCGCGAGTTTTCTTGAACACTCCTACCTAATATTAGATCAAGTCCCCTAATGTTGAACACATAAGCATCCATACTAAATTCTGCTCCGTTCACTTCTAGTTGCATTTCTTTACAAACACCTTGTGAGAAAGATCGATGTCCATCACCTAGTCTAACTCTAAAGGTTCAAGTATAAGTAGTAGGGATTCCCATAGCCTTAACCAACTTACTTGACATAAGATTATGATTAGTTCCACCATCTACCATAATTAAAATTGGGCATTTCCTTAAGCTCACCCATCATAATCATGGATCTCATTGGGAGGATTTTTCCCTTCCTATTTCTCTGTACTCCATCAAATTACAAACCGATTCCCAATCCTCCTAAGGCTCCCTTGCCTTCATTGCTGCAATGTCACCTACTATTTCATCTTCTACATTTCCCTCCCAAACAATTAGTTTGTACTCTTTATTTGGGCATTGATGAAGTGGACCATAGGTTTGACCACATTTAAAACACAAGCCCCTTTGCTCCTTTGTCCATTAGTTGCTCATAAGACAAATTCCGAGTTTCCTTCCACCTTGGACCATTTTGTCGACTAACACCAATCATCACATTTCGGGGCTTGTTGGACAACTCCTTTCCCTTCCCTTTAACGTGGGTAGATGTATTTCCTATTTAATACAGGTGTTAGGGGTAGGGGTGTTCATAGTTGGATAACCTGACCCTTTTATAAATAACCTAAACCTGAACTTGAATGTCAGGTTCAACGATTTCACGAACCTGAACCTGAATTTAAAAAACTTATAGGACCGGTTAACTTATTTTTAGGCTCGGTTCTCAGGCTATTTATATCAATATATATGACAAAAAATTATAAAAATAATTGGTGAAACAAATACAAATTATTCATAAAAGTATGCATATAAAATCCATCAAAGATTAATCCAATATGTTAAATCCAAACAAAGTAAAAATAAGCCAAACAATTTCTTATAAAAGATCCATACTAAAAAAAAGAGATAAATTATTAAGCAATTATTCTTCGAATAGGATGATAAGATGGTAGTTTGAGAGATGACAGGTTGATAAGTGAATATAGGATGAAAGATTGAATGGAATTTTTTTTGAACGAATAGAATAATCTTTAATTTTCCTTTGTTTTCATCGAGGGAAAAACCTTTCAATTTCAATGGCTGATATTTGATAAAAGATCAATTGTGATTCAAGCGATCTTAGCCATAAATTTACATGGTTTGTATTAAGACCGTTGGAGTGAATTAACTTTTTTTAGAAGAACTGAATTTACAGGTGATCTTAGCAATTTTATCAATTATTCATATAAGAACAAACTACATTGCTATTCTCAATTTAAATATTAAAATGATTGCTATTCATTATATTAACAAAAA
>JANITW010000008.1:13538371-13553868 GCA_027564335.1 Erythroxylum williamsii | reverse complement strand
GGGTATTTCTTTTGAATGACTATGCGTATGATTTTGTTATAAATTGCATGTGCGAATCGAATTGTTGTGCAAATGTTAGGATCGGGTCCGACGGTTTGGGTCGCCCGTTAGGGCGCAGCCCGAGGGGTCGCCTCGGGATTCAGGTTACGGGGCTCGGGCCCAACACTTCGTCTGTAACTGCTTCTTGAATCTTGCTTCTTGAATCTTGAAAGAAACGATTAATCAGTTGAGTTCTGTAACTAACTCGAACTGACTCTTGCGTTTGCTTTTCTTTCTTTGTCTGCTTTTGAATTCTGTATCTGCTTTTTCATTTCTGCATCTGCTTTTTACTTCTCCGTCTGTTTTTCATTCTGCGTCTACTTTTTACGTCTCCGTCTGTTTTTCATTCTGCGTCTGCTTTTCATTCTTCGTCTGTTTTTCATTCTTTATATGCTTTTCATTTCCACGTCTGCTTTTCAACTTCTGCGTTTGTTTTTCATTTCTGTGTCTGCTTTTCAACTTCTTTGTTATTCATCCTGCGTCTGCTTTTTCTTATCTCTGTCTGTCTGTTTTTCATTCTGCGTCTGCTTTTTCTTCTTCTTTGTTATTCATCAAAATCATATATATGTAAAGTCATTTTGACTCAACAAAAACCACTTTAACATTCTGAAATATTTAGGTGGTCATGATGCGTTGCTAGACGCCAATCTTGATCTATGATTATAAATTATTTAATGGAGAATTAAAAATAAATTAAAATTAGTTTTAATTTATCTAATTATAATTTGTAATCATTGTCAACATATTTGGGAACCTAATGGGTATCACATATAGAATGGGTTGGAGAGAACATGGTTGATTTAATCAAGTTAGACTTGATTATGAAATTTGAGAAACTTTATGATTAAATATGAGATATTTAATAAATAAAGAATAATATAAGATATTGAATCTTATTTGGGCATAATTGGTATTTAATTAGAATTATTAGTAATTCTAATTAAATTTTAATTGAAATTAGAATTTAATTTTAATTAAATTACTAAAACGTTCAAAGCTTATTATAAATAAGCTTGAGCTTTATGGAACTAGCAATTCATGCTTAGACCTCTCCGTTTTTCCGTCCGGCGTTGCGATTCAGGGAGCCCACTAAAGGATTGACTCTAGCTCGTCCTCCCTTTCGGTCTTCTTGCAGGTTTGCAACTCTAAATCAGCTTGGAGTAGCACCTTCGGTTTTCAACATTTATCTCTTATCGATGGATCCTCCCCCGTGCGCGGTAGCAGTAAGAGTCTCTGAGGGCGCCATAATCTCGTGCCCTAGCCAGCCCCTTTTTTCCTTCTGGAGTATATTCTGGATGGGTTGAGAAAGATTAAGTTGTTTTTCCCTAATTGAGTTCTCTACATTTGTTTAGCTTGGTGGGTTCGATTGACGTTAGGGCCTCATGTCGTCCTGTCTTGTTTTAATTGGGATAGATATTTCATGTAACTTTTCTTTATTAATCAATTCAATTTTAAATTTTCAAAAAAAAAAAAGTAGCTTATTAGAGACACCAAGATAAAGGAAAATAAAAGTTCAGAATTCATCGACCATGCAGAGGAAAAGGAGCACCTACTTGAAGAGAGAGAGAGAGAGAGAGAGAGAGCGCTAGTTAATGACGGAATCAAAATGGGTGTCAGATTCTCTGTCCCAAATAGTCGCTGTAATCTACTTTTACTTAAAATTGCGTCATTTTATATAAAAAAATATGTTATTTTGAACAAAGTTGTAAATACCTAATCAAATTTGTTATTAAATTGAGTTCCAGTATGATGCTGTACCAATATTAGTATTGATTAATACTTTATACCATTTTAGGAAATTTTTGAAATTTATAAAGCAACCCTTAAAATTTTTAAAATTTACAAAATAGTCTATTAATATATGTAGAGTTGCATTACATACTTTACTAGTTTACTGTTTACATCAACCTTGTTTCTAAAAATCATAATAACACATAATAATTACAATTAATATGAAATAATAATAATTTTTAAATATTTTACAGATAAATAATAACTACAATTAATATAAAAAAACAATCATCATCATACAAATATAAAAATTAAGAATAATACAAAGTATTTAAAATATTACAATAATACAATTTCATCATTTTAATAAATAATAATTACATTAAAATATCTATTAAAAATAATAAATATCCTTAAATAATTTACAAAAAGAGTTCATGACAAAGAAACAATCAAGTAGAAGTTAAACCTGAAATAAAAACATTTACAGTTACATTACATATATAGAATTTAACATAAACATCAAATATAAGTAAAATTAAAAGAAGAAGAAAAACAAAAACCTGGAACGAAATTTAATCGTCAATAGGAGGATATCCACTGTAACTTCACTGACCTCAGTGATCATTTGGTACAAAATTCTCATCATTGAGAAGAGTTTCATCATTATTATCATTCAAATTTAATGTACCAAATGATATGTCAATGCTTTCTCATCCAAGATTATCTTCTAAATCATTCACATCTACCAAATTCGATTATTCAGAAACTCAATCCGTCAAAAGATTAATATTATCGATGGAAATTGAATCAGTTGAACCACTTGTGCTATTAAGACTCCAAGTAAACAATTAAATTTAATTATTAGAAATTTAAAATAAATTATATCGAAATTATTAATGATAATAATGAAAATAGCATACCTTTCCCGAAGCTTTAAAGAGTAACGAACAAAAACCAAATAATTCAACCTCTTATGCTCCAATTTATTCATTTTTTTAATGGATAAATTCAAATGTGCTCCAGTTTCGTTCACAGCCTATTGCACTCACACATTGAGTTAAAATCTGAATTGCAAGTCTTTTTAATTCTAGAACACCATTTTTAAATTGATCACACTAAAAAACTGCAAGTTATAAGATAACAAAAATAATGTTATAAACAAAATAAAGTGATAATTATTTTTCAACAAATAAGAAAATAAATAAATAATACCTAGAGAAACTTTTCTTCTTTGTCGAATAGCAATCGATATTCCAAAATCTCTATAAGACAACTTGTAAAGCTCCATTTGTGAACTTAAAAGATCTTACATTGCGTCAATGTTAACAATTGTTGTAACAGTTAAAAGCATTTCTCTATTAAGTTCAGCTTGCTCAGTAAGATCTAGTCTAAAATAGACACTAAGATTCAAAAATGCCTCAACTGCAAATAATGGAAAACAAAGTTGTTTTTCCCTTCTCTCATTAATGATTCAAAGATATGGTATGTATAAAGAAGACCTATATCTTATATTAGTCTTGATTGCTATGTCACTCTCTCCATAGCATAAAAAATATAACCTATTGTTGACTTTTCTTTACTATCAGCTAAGCGAAGCACCCTCACCAAAGGCTCGCAAACTCGAATAAAAAATTGATATTGAGACCAAAATTCTCTATCTTCCAGTATAATATTACAAACCTCCACTCCAATATTAGACCTAGCATATTGAGATGCAATCTACTTATCACTTGTAAACATTTATCTTAACTATTTATTCATCAAAACAAAAGACTAAAGTGATAAGAAATTTGTGACAAATCTTGTCATAGTAGGACAACACAAATTCCTACCATTGGTAAATTCCTTTCTCGTCAAATTTAATACTCATGCATGATTATAAATGAACTTTGTCACCTTTTTAGCTTTTTGCATAGTCTCATCAATAACAGGAAAATACTTATGATCTCCTATATTCTCCAGCATTAGGTTAATGTAATGTGCAACACAAGGAGTACAAAAAAATGAATTATACATATTCTGCAACCTTTTTTCTACCGCTTTATAAACGAAATCATTGTCAGTAATAAACTGAACAATATTTTCTGGCCCTACATCATTCGTAACTTTATCAAATATTGCAAAAAAAGTCTCAGTATTTCTAATAAGGCTAAATACATCAATAGATTTCAAAAATATAAAATCATTTGTAGAATAAACCAAAAATTTTATAATAGGCTCTTGTCTCCTGTTTGTCCAACCATCACACATGATTGAACATCCATAAGTACCCCAATTCACTCTTCTTTCAGTCATATAAGTTCTAATTTCAGAAACAACACAATTCAAAAATTTGCCTCTTAAGTCATCAATCGAAAGACCTTTGTATCCTGGACTATAAGAAGCTATTGCAGTTATCATAGGTTGATAATAATAAGACTGAAAAATATTGAATGATGAACCTGTATTATACCACCATTTAGCTACTGTCATATTGACATTATGAGTCGCATCTCTTGATTGCATTGCACTACAAATTGAAGGTTGAGCTCTAGGAGTTGTTCGTGGTACAAAGAAACTGGTCATCTGCCTTCTTCTCTTCCTCACATCAGATTCAGGTACTTCTTCTTGAGCCTGAGATGGAACATTACCAGTATTATTACCGCCACCACCACTAATACTTCCACCTTCAACATTTCCAAAATTACCACGAAAACCAGAAAGGGAACTTTCACTACCAATTTCAAAATTCAAACTTTCCTATCTATTTCTCTCATATTGATATTCATCAAGCAATGTTTTATTTGTCACTTCACATCATAACTTACTTTTCCACATCTTCTTTAACCCCAGCTAAATGTTTTTCAAATCAAGTGATTCCTCCACCTTTCAAATGCTTGTTACAAAACAAGCAAATAGTATGGTTCCTCATGTCGAAAACCAATGCAGCATAAGCCCAAACTGGATCATTGTATCTTCCAGAAGTTGATTGATCAAGAGTACTTGAACTTTCTTCCATTTATCTGTAAAAATAAATGAATGCATATATCAAAATAAATAACTCATAATTTCAATACATAATATGCATATCCATCTCGATAATATAACCCATTCTGTATTATTATATTACACACAATTCAATTTCATGGAACATAATTGACTATAAGTCAAAAGCTAACAATTCAAAACTTTCAACATATATAATAACACAAAACATACATCAACAATTTCCAATTTCAACAATTTTTATTTCCAACAATCACAAAACATTCATAATTTCAATTCCATTTCTAACAATTTTCAATTTCAATTCTAACAATTTTCAACAATTTCTATTTCCAACAATCTCAAAACATTCATAATTCCAATTCCACTTCCAATAATTTCCAACAATTTCCAACAATTTCCAATTCCATTTCTAACATTTTTCAACTATTTCCATTTCTAACAATTTTCATTTTCAACAATCACAAAACATTCATAATTACAATTCTATTTCCAACAATTTCAAATAATTTCCAATTCTATTTCCAACAATTATCAATGATTTCCAAATCCATTTTCAACAATTTTCAACAATTTCCATTTTCAATAATCATAAACCATTCATAATTCCATTTCCATTTCTAACAATTTTTATTTTCAACAATCACAAAACATTCATAATTCCAATTCAATTTCCAACAATTTTCAATTCCGTTTCCTTACAATTTTCAACAATTTCTATTTACAATAATCACAAAACATTCATATTTTCATTTCCATTTCTATTTCTAACAATTTTCAACAACTTCCAATTCTATTTCCAATAATTTTCATTTCCATTTCCAACAATCACAAAACATTCATAATTTCAATTCAATTTCTAACAATTTCCATTTCCAATAATGACAAAACATTCATAATTTTATTTCCATTTTTAACAATTTCCAATTCCATTTCCAATAATTATAATACATTCATAAACCAATTTTCATTTCTAACAATTTTCATTTCCAACTTCCACAAATCATACATAAACAATTTCTATTTCTACAATTTCTAACAATTTCAAGTCAAAGTTTCATACATGAGGATCAAGTTGAAGGGTATGATATGATTTACATAACTGTCAAATAATGAATGACATATTTTATACAATTATTCATACATATATATTCATAACACGATGATCAAGTTGAAAGATATATTCATAACATGATGATCAAGTTGAAGGATATAGCTTCTTTGGAAAAAAAAAATTCTTATTTAAAGCTCTTTTCAATTTTAACAAACCATAATATCATATACACCATTCTATATTTCATTCTTAAATATATATGTTGCTTTTATAATTTTTAATTGACATTAACAAGTTTAAGTATAAATGATTGGAACCTAAAAGTGTACAATATATTCACAATTTGACAAAAAAAAAGTTCTTTTCGGATACATTTATTAAATCACTGCTTTCACACATTATCTATTATAAATATTTATGATACCCTACACATATATACTACCAAATAATTAAAGTTCAACATATTTTATACTCAATTAATTATTTACCCAAAACTAATACCCAAATAGGTAAATACTGTCATTAACTACAACCAAATTATTATTAATTTCCAATTACATAATTTTATACTCAACTAATTATTTACCTAAACTCAATACCTAAATATTAAAAATAAAATACCATTTCACAAATATTAAGAATGTGTCAATTAATGATTTAAGCTTTTATAATTTTACAAATTTAATATTATCGGTTTAAATTTTACATTTAGGTTGTTTCAAGTTCAACTTTCAATTTTGATAATCAACACTAACAAGGCCGTGCATAATGCATATCATTCATCCAAAAACTTACCATAAATATAAACTTAAGCTACTCTTTATAACCAATACATCATTCACCATGAATTCAACTCCATTTCCATTTCCAAATGACAATATCGTTACCAACTTATCATTTAACATTTCCATTTCCAACCCACACAAATCAGAAAAGCAATACATCATTCACCATGAGACTCACTCATTCAATTCAACATTTCAACTCCATTTCTATTTTCAAATGAAAATATCCAACCACAATATCAGAACCAAATACACGCAAATTGCAATTCAGAAAAATTCCAACTTCCAAAAATTTCACAAATCCAACATCCAATCCAATTATCCAACACAATAAATAGTGAAATTAAGATTTAAGCAGGAAAAATTTGGAAAACTCAAAAAACACACCCCAAAAAAATTCACTAGCTTCGGGTCTTCGAGTTGGATCTTCAAGTCAGGTCTTCACTGACGGGTCAGACTTCAGAGGCTTCGGGTTATGCAGATCGACGACGACTGCAAGGCTGCGACCATATCTCCTACATCAAACTTTTAGTGGAAACAACGGTGATGTCTTCGGGGGACACGAAGACGCAAACTGAGGCAGGATCTCTATCCTCTGATGCTGGCGTGGATCAAGGAAGAGAGGGAAGTAGCAGCACTGCTAGACTAATCACCAACTGAAGATAAAGACGAGAAAGAGAGAGAATGGCGGCAGTGGTGAGCGAAGAAGTGAGAGTCGGTGAGAGTGATAGAAAAAATGAGGAAGGTTTGGTGGAGAGTAGACAGAGACGTTGGAAATTGGAGATAGAGACGGGGGGACAATCGACAGAGGAAGGAGACAACAGAGACAAACGGCGGGGTCATTTAGAGAGAGAGAGAAATAAATAGATGGAGGACCGAAGGAGAAGGAGAAGGTGAGAAGGTTCGAGAGAGACACAAAGGCAGGCGTTTGGGTGAGTGGGTCGGGTAGGTTTAGGATAAATTTTTAAAATTGCAAATAGGTCCTCAATTTTTCGAATTTTATAGTACCGACTAGTATGTGCCATATTTTACGTATTAGACGGTACCGAACGAAAAACTATGGTACTGACCAGTATTAAACGTCGGTACCAAAGGAACGGATACTGTTCCATTTTTACCGTACCTATCGATACTATCTGGTGCAGAACGATATTCATTACCCTGATTTTGAGAACAAAATAGAATTAAAATAGATTAATTAAAAAGAGCCAATCAGTTTGCGTACTCGTGCCAATTAAGGATGGTAACGGAGATTAGAAAATATAAAAATAACATTTTATTTTAAAATAAATTTAAGGTTAGATTGTCTAACTTAAAGACTTACCTAAATCCTAACTTTCTTAAATAAACGATATCATTTTAATTTAAAAATTCAGATTTTGGATTAGTATGCTCTTAAAAATACTTAAATTTAAGCCTATGGCTAACTTATTGTCATCCTTGGGTCACTTAAAATGGCTGCGATTTTCTACTTCTGCTTCTGCAACTTTCTTTTTTTATCCTTCTAGGTCGCAGTGCACGTAAAAATATATTCTTCCTTCTTTTTTCAAATTTTGAAATCAATAAAAATTGTTAGATATAAGTTCTTGAATTGTGGTTAATTAAAAATATAAATTAATAAAATTAAATATTGATTATATGCATTTACATATGAATATCATTTAATAACAATATTAATTTAAAGAGAATACAAATCAATGTTCTACTTGAAAGTGTAGATTTCTCTTTATATATATACATATGCGATTTTGCATTTAATGGCCTTCGTACCATTTCATTTCTCTCTTGTTCTTTTTCTCTTTAATCCCCTAAACTAAATCGAAGTGTGAAAAATGCCTTTGTCATCTCTACTGTCCTCGTAGAGAATATCAACTTACTTCAGCCTTTTTTTTTGGTAAGAATGTTATGTTACTCTTCATGTTTCCTTTGAAGAGGAGCATCTTTCTCTACTCTTGATAGTTTCTAACATACAGTAACATGTTTCTAATTCTCATCAATCTTCATCTTCATCTTCCCAACCATCCATTTTTAAAGAACCACCCCCTCATCCTCTCCTACGATAACATTCTCTCAAACTTTTGGTCCTTATCCTCCAAAACTACAAATGCCATTTGTAATGGTTCTAACCCTTTTGACTAATTGCTCCAAGTGGAACAATAAATTTAATACTACTAGATTCTTATGAAGTAGTGGTCGAAGATTATTGCATTTTATATGCAAGGTGGTACTTTAAATTGGTTCAAATTGATGCACAATTCTTATTGATTGAATACTAAGATTTGATTTGGACTATCTTCTTATGACAATCATTGTATCTAACTTTTCAAACCTAGGTTGATCAACCTGTTGCTACATATTAAGTTGCTTTTGAAAAATTATATACTTTTATTGTTGATTTAGAATCCATTTTAAAAATTTTATATTTGTGTTATATACTAATATTCAGTGTGAACTTATTGATCTTCACCCATATTCTATCTCCCAAGTTATTGACTTAGACAAACTGTTAAGATATAGGTCTCGGTATCTTGTTATTTAAATTTTGATATTATTTGATAACTGGATCTAGTTGGATTTATTTGGGACTTTTTCAAGACAAGTTTGATAAGGTTTAGAATTCTAAATCAAAATGGGACACTACAAGAAATTATATTTTTAGTGAAAGTAAAAGTTGTCACTAAAAGCAGTAATATTAGTCACTATTATTAATAGTGACTAATTTTTGAAGTCGTCACCTACCGTCACAAATACCTCCGTCACTGATGAAATAGTGACTAATTTAAAATATAGTCACAATTACGTAACACTTTTGTGACATAAATATTGACACTAAAACTTGTGAAATTTGTGACAAAACTACATAGTCACAATAACTTTACATATTTGTGACAAGTTTATCGTCACAAATAATATAAAATAGTGACGAATTAAGCCGTAACAATTTTCCATCTTATTGTGACAAAATTGCCGACACTAAAACCTGTCAAATATGTGACAACACCATATGGTCACAACAACTATACTTATTTATGACAAATTTGTTGACATAAATAATATAAAGTGGTGACGAATAAAGTTGTAACAATACTTCATTATATTGTGACAAAAATGCCGACACTAAAATCTATAGAATGTGTGACAACATTATATAATCACAACAACTTTACATATTTATGACAAATTTTTTGACACAAATAATATAAAATAGTGACAAATAAAATCGTAACAGTACTTCATTTTATTGTTACAACATTACCGCCACTAAAATAATTATAAATAGTGACAATGTTTGTCACTAATAATTTTTTTATCTCTTGGTCACTAATATTTTAATAAAAAAGTGTCATCATTTCGTCAAAAACAAAAATTGGTTCTTACAAAAAGTGTTATCACTAATGTATATTGTCACAAATAAAACTATCAATTCATCAACAGAATTACATTAGCTGTAAAAGAAATTTGCATCATTGGCTATATTGTCTAACAGATTTCATCATAAGTAAGAATGTTATATGTTACAATAATGTTGTCACTAAATAAAAAATATATGTTACAATAAATTTATCACTAATACCTTATCATATACATCTGCTATGTGTAACAAATCTTCACTAAAAAAACCCAATGACTGAAGAGGCTGAGTAGGCATCAATAAGAACATCCCAATCTTCTTGAAAAAGGGAAGGAAAATGGTGATCGATGCACCCATCATCAACCTGAAACAATAAATTTTTGGTATATTATGAAATGTGAGGAATTGACAGCGAGAAAATAATACAGAAGCCATAATGCAATACCGTATGAAGATCTTTAACATTAAAAGAAGGATAGGGATAAGATTTGTCAAAATGTTCAGGAAACAGAACCCATGTATCATCACCCATCATCACTACAAATTTCCCATTGAGAACCATCTACAACAGGCAAAATCTTGTGAAAATGATATTGGAGTAAGAATCTTCACTGTTTGACAGTAATTGAATCAATAATAAAGAAATCAAAATAAAATTTGGAGTGAAAGTGAAAGATGGACCTAAATAATATCTGGGAAATGGGAGAGATGGGAATAGCAACAACAGAATTAACAATAATGAAAAGGTACTTATTGTATGAAGTTGTCTTTAGTAATAGTAGGAGCACCAAAACTATTGCCAACATCTATAAATGTCGGCAGTCCATCAGTAGTCAAGCCCTGGTATATTTAAAATAGCATATAAACACAATCAAAGTGGTACCAAAAAACATGAAAAGTTTAAGTAAGGAATCATTGAATAGTTAAAGATTAAAAACTGGAAAAGTTAAAACACCAGTGAAGATGCCAAGTTCTGTAGCACAGTTAGTCTATCCATCCATGGTTTCTTTTCTATGAACCAAAAAAATCAGCAACTCGTAGGTGTTAATTCATGTCAAAAATCAATTCTTTATGTCAGAAATCAAATCTTTCATAATCAATGAGAGAAAATGAGATAGGTAGGGATATGTACCTTGAAAAAATGTGCTAGGAGCAACAAAATCAAACCTGAAAACAACCCAGAAACTCAACTTTAATCACGAGATAGTCCAACTTACGCTTGACTAACAAAGTTAACTTACCTGAGAGCACCAAGAATAATAATGACAAGGCAATCGATGGCGAGTTTGGTCCAACAACCATCCCCATTATTAGAAGAAGAAGAACTAGTGCTTGTTGTAGTAGTGGGAGAGAAGAAACAAGGAGACTAAGAAATGATATTGATAATAAATATTAAAAAGAGTACCAAAACAATGGAGATGTGAGGGGATTACCCTATTACAATTCTTACAAGATCATGTAAGAAGGAGTTAGCAATCAGTTTTGTAGATTCATAATCACACATAAGTTTCACAGGTGCAGTGGGCCTTTTATCAGTGAATTCACACTGCTTATTGTGGAATGATAATAGTCCTAGCGAACTAACAAGTTATGGCTTTTTTTCGTTATGTCCCAAGTATGGGGCATCAAATATCTAAAGCCGACAAGGTTACACCTTACTCAAGTTAATAGGAAAATGCATACATAGCATCCATTTGAAAGAAGGCATGCAATGACTTTACAAAGCATAATGAGAATAAGCAAGCTGATATTAGACTCCAGCTTAAAAATAGGAATCATAATAAACCAAGATAAAGCTTCTTACTCTTGCGAGATGTAGAAAGCAAAAGAACTATAAGTCAATTGAACATGATGGAGATGTAAAATTCACACTCTTTACGTCAAACACAAAAATAAAGCCATTATACAGGTGTTAAGAAACTGATGAACAAATAGGTGACCTCATAACCCATACAAAGAATTGTATAGGTCAATTCATAGACTAGCAGGTAGATCCTGATCTTATGCAGGACCTATGTATGAACATGTTTCAGGAAAAGCAAAATGAAGACTAAGTGCCTCTGGCTCTTCAAACCATTTGATAAAAACTTCAATTCAATAATAAACAAACAGTTGGTTTTCTGCTCCAGATTACAATACAATTGTGAAAGAAGCCAAGAGTCTAGTTGAGAGGTTGATCGCCCACCATTAAAAAAAGAAATTAAGGTCCTATCCAATCAGAGAATTCCTACTAAGCATTGAAAACAGAATCGGAGTGGCAGCAGGCATCACTTGCTAGATGCAACAACTCGCTTGTCAATTCCTGATATTCTAAAATTGGAATTGACACTAATTTTTATCGCCCAGAAGTAAGATGAGACTTGCAGATTAATAACTGAAGAACAACAGCTTGAAATTAAAACCCCTGAAAGTGTTATGTTTGAGCAAAACACGAAGATATGTTTTTCTATGGATACAATGAAATGAGGAAAGAAGCCCCACTATTGAAAGATACCTCCGCACCCAAGTCGAGAATTAGAATCCAAACACAAAAACCCCCTAAAACCCTAAGGATGCATAGGTCAAAAAATAACGCATACTCAACTGAGACCATATAACAGAACTAACAAAAACTAGAGATAACCCCAAGAAGATAAAGAAAAAAGATCAGGAAGCAGAAAAAGAAAACGAAATAGAAGAGAGAGGCAGAAGAAGAGAGCATTACCCAGAAATCAACAGAGAAACTTGCGAGGAGGGGGGCGGCGACTTAGAGGGATCCTCTTCCTTCGACATCATGACATCGCGAGATCTGGAAAGTTGAAGGACAAAATCAAGCCCTAATCGAGTAGCCTACGATAGATACATAACATGATTTAGCTATCTGAGTTGAATCGCTGGCAGAGAGAGTGAAAGCTTCTAACCTAATCAAGTAAGAGGTAAAAGTGTTGAGAAAGGAGCAAGTTGTTATACCCAAAATGTAATGTTTTGTGTTTTATATGTAAACGCCATCGTTTGTTTACCTAGACTTACTCAAAGACCCAAGTGGTCGAGAATTATTTCAATTTTAAATTTGGCAGCATTCTATCAAAATGGATAGCTTATAAACTTTCCAGTTTTTTTAATGACTTAGCCAATCACTTTATTTAAGGCTATCTGGGGGGATGTTTATCATAATGATGGATATGAGGTTGACAAGTTTAGGTTTCTTATGATAAATGTCACACGCAAGTTAAAAACTGATAAACCATATGTTTTAGCTTCTCAAGCTGAACAAGTTTACTATGTAAGAGATTAAGGAGCTCAATTGGCGAGTTGTTGTCAAGATAAAGCCTCGTGATTTGTATAATCTTCTTGATGATGATATAGGAGATGAGCCATGCCAAGAAACTAAAAATTTTGGCTTTACACTTCGCGAATCTACTTTAGAGGATGATACTTATACAATATCTTTCGATAGATCTAATCTAGATGCTGCAATTGTTGAAGGAAATTCGTTAAATGTTGATACCAGGAGTGTTGGAGAAGATGAAGAAACTGATTGTGATGAAGACATTTTTATGGATGATGACAAAACAAATTCAGTAAGTGAAGATGAGGAAAGCGACGATAACAATAATTAAGCATTGGCAAGAACGTTGTTTTTAATTTTCAATAGGTTAAGAGTTTTGCTTAATATTTTGGGACAAGATTTTTATTATATTTCAACATTTAATTATTTTGATTATTTTGATGAAATTTCAAAGTTATGTATACCAAATATCTATGATATGTAAAATATTTTTTTTGGATTCTTAATATATGTAGTTTGAATATTTTATAAGAAAATATTTAAATTTGTTTGCAAATAATCATATTAAAGAAAAAATCATGACAAGTAGTTTCTTGTCTCTAAAATTTTTACAATAATGACAAAATTTATCTTTGTAGTGGTTAATTTTAATATTTTATTATAACAACAAATATTTATCATTAATTTGTTACGTTTATATTGACAATAACTTTTGTAACAAAAAGTTGATCAAGTGACAATAAAAATTTTTGTCACTAAAATTACAAATAGTAGTGAGCATAATGATAGTTCTATTGTTGTGATAATATTAAGTAGACACTAACTAATTGAATTTTTATTGACAAAAGTTTTCATCATAACAAGTACATAGGCTTTTAATAACAAAGCTTACTAATAAAAGAAAATTTGACAATATTAATATATTAATAGTGGCAATTTAATTGTGAAGGTACTAAATTGTCACAATTCTCATTGTATTAATGACACAAAAATAAATCATCACAGTTAATTCAAACAAAACTATCAATGAATTTTTCTTAAAAAAATATCAATGAATTATTTTGTCATAAAAAACCTCGTATCTGTGATGAAATAATACTTAGGAACAAAAAAATTGTCATTAAATTAAAAATGGTAGTGACCATAGTTATAGTTTGGTGATTGTGACAATATTACGTACACACTAATTAATTAAATATTTATTGACAAAAGTTTTCGCCACAACAAGTAAAATATTGTGTGACGATAAACCATTTTGTTAAAACAAATAGAAAATATTAGTTATTTACATATGTTTTGTCACAATTACAATTAATTCCTACCAAAATTATTTTGGCACCAAATTTCATAAGCTTTTAATAACAAAACTTAGTGATAAAATAAAATTTAACACTGTTAATATATTAATAGTAATAATTTAACTGTGAAAGATACTAAAGTGTCACAATTACCATTGTATTAGTGACAAAAATATAAATCATCATATATAATCCAAACAATCGTGTTAATCAATTGTCTTGGCACTAAAAAATATCATATTTGTGATGACAAAAATAGTTAGTCACAAAAATATTGTTACTAAATTACGAATAGTTGTGACCGTAGTTATAGTTTGATTATTGTGACAATATAAAATAGACACTAATTAATTGAATATTTATTGACAATTTTTTGTCATAACAAGTAAAATATTGTGTGACGATTAACCATTTCGTAACAAAAAGAAAAAAAAATTAGTGACCAAACTATGTTTTGTCACAACAAATAGAAAATATTACTTACTAACATATGTTTTGCCACAATTACAATTTATTCCCGCTGAAATTATTTTGACGTCAAATTGCATAGGTTTTTAATGACAAAACTTAGTGATAAAAGAAAAGTTGTCATTATTAATATATTAATAGTGACAACTTAATTGTGAAAGATACTAAATTGTCACAATTATTATTGTATTAGTTGCAAAAAAATAAATCATCACAGTTAATCCAAATAATAATGTCAATCAATTGTCTTGTCACAAAAAACTTCGTATTTGTGACGAAACAATAGTTAGTCACAAAAAAATTGTTATTAAATATCTTAACTCTTGTAGTGACTCAAAAAAATGAACCAAACGTAATAATTTAAATTTTAAGAAAAAGAGTACTTTTCTAGTCAACAATCCATGCCAACCAAACGGGGTCATAATCTTTTGCAATGTTTTGAAACCCAGACCGGTCATCGAACCAGAGGCCTTACTGGTCACCGGTTTGACCTGTTCAACCGGTTCAACCACTG
>JANITW010000008.1:13480162-13503802 GCA_027564335.1 Erythroxylum williamsii | reverse complement strand
TTTTTATTAAAGTTATAAACATAATTTTTATAAAATTAAATATCTAAATTCTTATAAGAATATTAAATGAAATACGAAGATATATAATATTTAAGCTTTCAAAATTTTTTTTAAAAATCATACCATAATAAATCATCTTACACATCAACAATTAATATTAAACAACTAATTTTACTAAACATTTTTAATAAATAACTGATATGATTTATTAGTCAAATCAATTAATATAATCAACCATTAACTAACAACTAACACAACGAACTATTTGTCAAAGTTATGAAACCTTGTTAGGCTCTTTGATCGATTAAACTCCCAATCTTTTTTTAATTTTTGGTAAACATAGTTCTTTCTAGCTCACCTTGTGTTAACTCCCAATCACACGAGGAGCTTTTACGTGGCAAAAGTTATTATCATCTTTAATATTATTATGAGTTTTACTTTTTGTTGCGAGATTTACTTCTACAAAAAGACTAAAGATTTAAACTTGGTTGCAATATTTTTTTAAATCTAAATAAATGCATATCGTCATGATATCATGTCATATTTTAAGTAGTTTTAAAATACTATTAATAGCACTCTAAATTATAACAAATTTTTTTATTTTTAGCATATGAGTTATAAATATAACCTATGTAATATTTCAATTAGATAATTTAAATTCATTAAAGTTGATATAATTTTAAAAATAATTCAGACATTGACTAAAAGTGTAACTTTCATTTAATGTTTCATGTTTAAATAGACTCTTATCCTTATCTTAATTACTATTTCTACAATTTATTAAAAAATCAGTGAGCATCATTTTAGTAATATATTGATAGTGGCAATTGCAATAATAGTAAGAATTTACTTTAACTTTTTATAAAATGTTAAGATGCAAATAACTCCTTTAATTTATTAATCTTCTTCTAATATTTTATTATTTTTATATTTATAATTATAGAACGATATTATTTTGAAATTTAAAATTTTTAATATTAAATTATTTTTTCAAAAATAAATAAATAACTAATAAAATAAAAAGTAAATTATTTAGTAATTAAATATTAAAAGTAAATAAAAAATATTTAATACATGGAACGTCATTTTATTCTATAAAACATCCCCGTTAAACCCATCATTTCCTGAAAAATCTCACCGTTCCGTCTGAAAGATCCATAAAACTAAAAAAAAATCCAAAACATAAAGAAATATATAAAAAAAAGGAAAGAAGGGAAGAAAGAGAGAGGACCGCGAGTATATGAGTTAAAATGAACACAAAATTCAGCCCTCTACGCTAATCTCCTTCATTCCCTCAGCTTCAGATCCGAGAGATAATAGAACCATCAGGCAAGTTTCTATCTCTTTTCTATCTAGATCTGATAATCCTACGATACTACTCTTTCTCTGTGATGATCTCCATTGATTTCTTCTCCGGTAGATCGTCAGATTCCGTTTTTGTTAATTTACTTTCTCCTCGCTCTCTGAAGCGTCGGATTTCTAGAAATTTTCGAGTCAGATGCATAGACTTTTGTGAAACGGGGGCAGACTTGTGAATTTGGAAATGATAACGCGACGATGTGGAGATTCGCGTTACCATTGGAGTGTTTTCGACTAATTCAGTTTTTATCTTTTCTATTTCAAAATTGAACCCGTAGATCTTGTACTTGCCGGCTGATTTTTAGACGGTTTGAGTTTTTGGCTATGTTTCACATTTGTGTGTTGTTTTTGTGTTCAGATAGAGAGAAGTAGAGATGGGGCTGACCTTTACGAAACTGTTTAGTCGGCTTTTTGCGAAGAAGGAGATGCGAATTCTGATGGTAGGTCTGGACGCGGCCGGTAAGACTACGATTTTATACAAGCTCAAGCTTGGAGAAATCGTCACCACTATCCCTACCATCGGTGAGCACTGTTTCCTGAAATTGGATTGCCGATGAAATCAATCAATTACTTGTTACTTGCTTATGATACCTTGTTTTAGTTATTGACTGTCGTGTCGTGTGCTTGTGTGTTAATGGCTGGTTAGTGATTGGAAGGTAATTTGGGGGGATTTTATTTGGAATTTAATGTGTATTTTTTATTAACTTATTTTGATGAGTATAAATGTATGACCTTTTGATATATGACTATCGAAGCTTGATCTGGATGTGAACTACGCTGCTGCAGGATTTAACGTCGAGACAGTGGAATACAAGAATATTAGCTTCACCGTGTGGGATGTTGGGGGTCAAGACAAGGTACATCTTGAAGTTTTCCTGTTTGGTAATTTCTGCTGCTGGTGTTCTCACATGCTGAAAATTGTGATATTAATTGAAATGTCATTTTGTTCCAAAACTCTGTACATACTGATTTGTTGTGAAGTTTGGATCTCAACTCCAAATGTCATTTTAATTTTCCAGTATTTTTTTTCTCATTATTATGCAACTGGGAGATGTTTAGTAGAAAAAGAATTGACATTTATTTTGGATTATTGAAGTCTATGAAAAGTAGGTATGAGTAAGCGAGTGCATGATCTATTTAACGTAATTGTTTTGGTATAACACTATGACTCAATTAAATGCAAGTCTGTAAGTTAGCCATTTTCCTTCTGCGTTTGATAATTCTTATGCATGAAAAAAGATGATTACTTATTATCTTTAGTTGAAATTTTATCTTATGTGGTAAAAGCTATCTCTGATTGAAAGCAAACATGCGCTGGTTATAATGTATATTTCTTCCGAGTGAATTAATTTTTTGCTGAGTTATTATTTTTAACTGATTTCCTATTTTCCTTTTTTCTTCCCAAATACAGATACGCCCGCTGTGGAGGCATTACTTCCAGAACACACAAGGTCTTATCTTTGTTGTGGACAGCAATGACAGGGACCGTATTGTCGAGGCTAGGGATGAGTTGCATAGGATGCTAAATGAGGTGCTTAATTATATGCCTATATTTTGTCTTGTCCCTTCATGATTGCTTACAGTTTCATATGGGATGCAATTTTTAATAGTGTTGTCTACACTTGATCTTTGTTTGCTGTTAAGTTTCGACATGGGAATTTGAATTGATTTTATTGCATAGCTTTTTGGTTATTTTACTGTATAATTTCCCTTTTGAGTGGAAAGTTTTGGTTGTAAGCTTTGATTTAGGTGAGGTGATTTGATTTGGTTGCCATCTTGTGTTCCATGAAAGAGATTTCACTAGTTATACTGATTTAGCTGTTTCTGGTTCTCTATCTTTTTTTTGAGCTCTGTACCCTTTTTTTACATGGATTGTGCCAATCTTGTGCACTTGTATACAGAGTTTTACATATTTGAAGTGATTTTATTGCATGTCTTTTGGTTAATTTAGTGTATAATTTCCCTTTGAGTGGAAATTTTTGGTTGCAAGCTTTGATTTAGGTGAGGGTGGATTTGATTTGATTGTGCCTATCTTCGAAAAAAAAAGGGAAAACATGTTTGTGTGTGCAAACATATTGATTCTACCATATTCTATATGGTTGTCTCACCCTATTGTTCCATAATTATTTTGGCTTGTATCAAAGGGTGAAGGTGTGTCAATTTATGTTTTCTTAGATTGTATACTGGATTATCTTCCCTTTGAATGAATTGTCTTTAAATGTCCTATAACCTGCCAACATTTTTCATTCAAAATTTGTCAAATCTGGAAATCTTGAAACTGTACCCCTGTATACTAGGTTTCTAGGGTTGATTATATGGATCAATCTACGGAAATTTCTATATTGTGGTTTAAAAGTTGAAGAATTTGGCTGCAGGATGAACTTAGAGATGCTGTCTTGCTGGTGTTTGCAAACAAACAAGATCTTCCAAATGCAATGAATGCTGCTGAAATAACTGACAAGCTTGGCCTTCACTCACTTCGCCAGCGCCACTGGTATATACTATCTGGATACATTCTGTTGTATTCAACTTGGATCAATTTGGTGCATTTTGCTTTTTACCTGGCAAAGATCTTTTTTAGATAATGATCTGTGCCCTGACTTGATCTTGGAAAGTGTATTTGAATAGAAATTAAAACTTGTGATCTCAGGTACATCCAGAGCACTTGTGCAACCTCGGGAGAGGGCCTTTACGAAGGGTTGGACTGGCTGTCCAACAACATTGCAAGCAAGGTGAGTGTATAGGTGTCTGTTGAAATTGAAATCTGGCAACTTAAACTTCAAATATTACTGCAAAAGTTGATACGAACTAAAATGTTGAAAATCCTTTTGGAAAGATGGTATTCTAGCTTTTAATTGAAGCCAACTCATATTTTCTTCATTGAATTTCCTCCTGTTTTCTTTATTGCAGGCCTGAAGAAGCCATATTATTTCGGTTGCTTGCTAGACTTTGAGACTGTATTTCTGGAGCGCGCCTAGATCCCCTTTTGTTCGGTTACTCTGTTGTAATAACAGAATTTGTTGATTAGGTTTACTTATTTGCAAATGTGTTTGTGCAAATCTGCTTTGCGTAGAACTTTTGTTTTCTAAACAAAAATCATCAATGATGCTTAACTCATGTTTGGAATAGGCTTGTGTTGATTATCGTTTGTCTTGGTTTGTTGTCCATTTACCGGCTATGCTAGCTGTCCTAACTTTCTTCGATCTGTGATGCAACTCTTAAATTGACATGACATACTGGATCTGGATGTCTCTCAGAGAGTGTTGTTCATGGTTATAAGAAAAACGAAAAGGCATCGTATTATACTCAGCCTGGCTCTCTGTAAAACAATGGAAAAGCTCATTTTTCAAAGTTTGGATTTTTTCTCTTCTTTTTTAAAGTAAGTTTGGATGTTGATAAAGCATTCGGATGATGGTTCAGTTCGTGTATGCTTTTGCATTCCAAAGAACTCAACCCCAGTTATCGAGTAAAAGAGGATTAGATGAAAGTTGTACCAAGTATGTAACGTAAAAGAGGACTTTCTCTTCACCTATGGTCGCTTTAACTAATCTTCATGAATTGTCATTGTTCTAAATAAACATTTATAATTTTAAAGTTTAAAGTAAATGTATTTACAAAATTAATATAAAAAGCATAAAACCTTTCTAAAATCAAAGCAAAATCAACAATTATTAAATTAAAGTAATTTATAATATAAAATAAATAATTGAAAGAAGATTTATAGGATAATATATTATATTTCTTAATTGTATTTGTATTCAAAATAAAGAGTAAACAACTAAGGTATACTATATATTATTCTAAATAAATGTATTTATAAAATCAATTAAGATGCATATGAGTTTAATAACATCTTTTGGCTATAATAAATAAGTGTATTATAAAATTAAGATAAAACATACAATTTTTTTAGATGAATGCGTTTATAAAACTAAGCATAAAGTTAATATTTATCTGTATCTTACTGAAAATTTCTATTTTATATCAATAAAAAAATAAATCAGTAATTATAAATATGTATATAAAGTATGATTCATTATATAATTATTAAATTAAGGGAACTTCTAATTTATATTTTAATGATAACAAAGTATAATTACTAATAATGATTTTGTTTTTGGATGAAAACAAGGTAAAAACTATTTTAACTTGAAGACAATAAAATCATTTTAATTCACTGTATGAGTTTTTTTAATCATCAAGAAAAATCAAAATTTTGATTTTAAAAAATCCACTTAAATTTTAAAATATTATTTAGAGTATATTGAGAAGTGCTTAAGTCAATATTTTAGGTATGTTTACTGACCAATATATCTTGGCGGTCAATAAATGCGTGCTAAAATTGTAAAAAAAAAATATTTATCAAGTCTATGTTTTGTGTAATGAATGCATATTCATTGAATAATATGCTACAGTGATTTGATTAATGTATTATAACTAGTTACAACAACTAGGTTTTGACTCCACCATCTATATTGAGTCTTAACAAGGGAAGTCAATATAATCATAGGTTGACCCCGAGACTCGGCTTAACCCATTTTTAATATTCTTTTTAAAAATAAAAATAAATGTTGTTTTGTAGTTCCGGTCGAGCTACAGCCGGGTTAAACAATTTTGGCCCGTGTTCAACCTTTGATTTGGATGCCCAGGCCAAATTGGGCTGGGTCGAGTCAAAGTTTGACATTTTTGTCTCAAAATCTGTAAATATATTGGTTCTCATTGATTTTGACATATAAAATTATTTTGGCTGTTAAACATATTTTAAAGAGTTTTTCAAATCCCCTTTTTCTTTCATTGTTACACTGTGAATTGCGTGATTCTTTAAGCCATCAAAATGAACAAGCAAGGCTTTTGGAGTCATAAATTTTATTTGTGAGTTGGACTTGTACTTCAAATTGAAGGAACATCGGAAAAAAAGTTTCCTCTTTACTTAAAAAGTCAAAAATATTGATTGCAAGGAAGTTTCATTTCACTTTATTCAAAGGAGAGATCGTATAAGTTACAAAAGTGTATTAGAGAGTCAACGTAAGCAATAGTTATTTATCAAACTATTGTAAAATTAGTTTATAAATTACCTTTTGATTATATAGTCAATTTATATTGAATTATCTCTTTAAATTATTATACGTTGAACTTTGTTACTTTGCATCCATCAGATAGACAATAGTTGTTTAAGTTCACCAACATGCAATTTATTCCCTCTTGGATACCATCGGAGATTAACAATAATGTATTTTACCTTTTCATCTTATGACAAGTGGTAAATCTTTGAATAAGTAAATTGCTTTTCTTAATAAATAACTTATAAAGTTAGTGAAGCAATAAATGATTTACAATTAACCGATACATACATGTATAATATATTGTTAAAATTTCTAATATTGTATTTTTAACATAATATTCTTGTTTAATCTCACTACATAAAAAAAAAATTCATCACTAAATGTATTTAATAATAAAAATTCCGATGATTAATACAATTGCATATATAGTGCACAAGGATTTACTAACTTAGATGAAACTATGCCTGCAAAAAGTTCATTATAGATCTTCTCTACTTGTATGAAACCTTAAACTTTGATTAGAACAATTAACATATAATATACAAAGTAAAAAAAAAATCAATATGCAACTTAAGATGTGATTTTGACTTAAAACATACTTCAATATGAATTTACATTAATTTATGGTTATATTATCTTAAATTTATAAAAATAATTAATTATTCATCTTATTGTTAATATTATTACATAATTAAATTTTAATAAAAGACTTAATTAATTATCATATTATGCTAAAAATAATTAGTTTTAAATAAAATAATATCATGATATTGCATTTTTATTTTTTAATACAAAAATATATCAATATGATAAATCAATAAATTAATAAAATTATTAAATGATTATTTGACACATACCACTCATAAAATTTTCTAAATTACAATCGCCTCTTATCATGTTGATTTCTATGTGGAATGTCATATATTTTTAAAATATTAAATTAGTGAGAATTAATAATAAAGTTAAGGGGGTCACTAGCTCTAGAGTTTTCATAAAATAAAAGGACTCTTTAAAATATATATAAGGTTTTAATACAATTGATGAGATTACAAAGAAAGTCAATATCTTTTTATCCTTGTTTATGTACAGTTGTTTTTGAAGAAATAAAGGAGAGCAAAACACAATAATATGTAACTCTACTTAGAATGACAGAGCAAAACACAATTTTCATAGGGGGCAACCTTTCTAGACGAGAAAACTTAAATATGTAACTCTACTTAGAATAAAAGGCTAGAGAACCTTGAAAGTTAAGTATAATAAATTGATCTTCAAGTGTGTCCACCACTCTTATAAGTTCACAAATGCTTGCCATAGTGTCAGAAATAAGGGTTGTGATAGGTTTTTGTTTATAGTTGAAATGCCTAACATTCCGTTCTTTCCATATGGATTGTACCATCATGCACTGCAACTATATGGATAAGCTTGAGGGATTTTTTTTGAGAGGAGAGCCAATGAATAACATAAGGGAGCATGATTTCTTGAAAGGGGCTAATGTAGTATACTTTGATGGCTCCCCATGTACGATTGGTCACTTCACAAATGAAAAATAAATGATCTCTTGTTTCCTTCGTTATTGATCAAAAAGGACAAGAAGTGTTAATGCTTAAAAATTTAAGACGATTAGATGTGTTGAGTCAGTTCTGTATAGCAAGCCATAAGAGAAAGGAAGTTTTAGGAGGGATACTTTTATGAAAAATGATTTGATGCCATTCCACTATTGGTTTCCTTATCTAAAGGAAGTCTTTCACAATGCGGTTTGAGAAATGTTGAGTAGATCGATTGTGCCAGAAAGAGGTATATATCTTGTTTAAGAGAATGGGGAGAGTAATGGGGTTGCAAGTGGTGAAGAGTGTTAGGGAAGTTCTAGTTGTCGTCGATGATGAAGGTATCAAGTTTAGTGTGAAGAGGGAAGATGGTAGAGTTGCTAGCCAAGTTTGTAGAATTAATGCGAGCACCCTGACCCGACCAGTTATCATACCACAATGATATCAACTTCCCATTGCCAACATAACAAGAAATATCATCTTTAACCAAATTTGCCAAATGCAATAATAGATTAAGAAAGAAAGAGTTCAAAGGATTCTTTCTTACTTCTCGTATGCTATGACCTTTGAGAAAATAGTAGTGGAGCCATCTGATCCAGATCGAATTTTTGTCTTCAAGAATCCACCAAAGTCTTTTTAGAATGATTGTTTTATTTGTGAGTTTAACAAAGGAAATGCTCAAGCCCCCTTTTGCTTTATTAGAACATTGAATTATTGCACAACCCTTTGCTCCATTTGAAGAGTTCTACAAGAAATTCTTGAAAATTATCTCTATGGATTTGATGACACCTTTAGATAGAAATATATGAGAGCCCAGTAGATGTGTAGAGAGTTAAGCACTTATTTAATAAGTTAAATTTTCCTTGCAAAAGATAGAAATATGTTCGCCCAAGAATGGATTTTGCGGTGAATTTTATCTATAAGAGGTGAGCTTTCGATGAAAGTGAGTCTTTTTGTGGAGATAGGGAAACCCAGATATAAGATAGGTGGTGAATTCTCCTTCATGCCTGTGAGAGAAATGATATGTGAAGCCATAGTTAAGGCACCTTTAGAGAGAATAAAGTGACTTTTGTCAAGATTGAGCTGCAATTTAGAAACAGATTTAAACTTTTGGAGGGCCTTTATATAGCTATTGATCGACTCCAAATTAACTCTGCAAAAAGAATCAGGTCATCAGCAAATGACAAGTTAGTAAGCTTGATTTTCTTACACTTTATGTGATACTTAAAGTTGTTGGCAGACTCCACTTCCAAATTGATTATGGAGTTAAGTATTTCCATACACAAGATGAAGAGGTAGGGAGAGAGAGGGTCTCCCTGTCTTAGTCCTTTCTCAACTTTGAAGTAAGGAGAGGGACTGGCATTTATTAGGATTGAGTAGCTAATAGTTGTTACACATTCTTTGATCCAGTTGATGTAGATAGGTGGAAAGTCGTAGACTTCCAACATCTTTCACAGAAGGGCCAGCCAATACTATCGAAGGCTTTACAAAAGTTGATTTTGATGATGCGATTTGGGGTTAAGTTCACTCTTGAATAACCTTTGAGAAGTTCTTGCACTATTAGGATATTGTCACCAATTTGTTGGTTGCTAATGAAAGCCCCCTGATTATCACTAATAAGCGAAGATATAGCTATTTTCAATTTTGTTGCAAGGATCTTTGAGATGACTTTGTAGATAAAATTTATACAACCTATAGGTTTGAAGTCATTAAAGGAGTTAGGAGTTGAAATTTTCGGTATTAAATACAAGAAGGTCTTATTAAACTCCTTGAGGAGCATCGCTTTGGAAAAAAAATTCCTTCACAACATTTTTAACAAATTTACTTGTAATGTCCCATGTTTTTTTGATAAAAAAGACCATTCAGTCTGTCAGGGTCGGGGGATTTAGTACTCTCCATGCTAAAAACCGCATCCTCAAAGTCCTTGTCTTCCACAGGTTTGATAAGCAAGCTTTGGTTTAGATGGGTGATTTTTTTTTCAGTTTAAGAGAACTAAGGCCTAAAGCTGGGTTCAAGGCTACGGTATAGGTTCTAAGTAATTTGCTAAAGTAAGTAACAACTTAATCCATAATTTCCTGCTGGCTATGGATGATTTGACCCTCATGATTTGTGATGGAGGAGATATGGTTTCGGTTTTTATGGACTAGAATGGAGTTGAGGAAGAATTTTGAGCATTTATTTTCATCTTTGAGTCAATTAATCTAAGATCTTTATTGGAGTAAGGAGTTGTGATAGCTTATTGAGGTCATATAATGAGAGAGAGCTAGCTTTTCATTTTCAATAAGTAAGTGATCTTGCAGTGAAGAGGCAAGAGATTTTTGGATGTCAGTAAGCTTATCCCTAGCTTTAAGCATAACATCTTCTGTAGAATCTCGTGAAGAGTGAAGAATTTTGAGTTCCCACTTGATGGTTTTCAATTTCTGGACATAGATAAATTGTTTAGTACATTGAAAAAAGTGAGCTGCACCTTTTGGACAAGCTTCGGTGAGTCCTGAAACATGGATAAAACAATTGTTAAATATGAAAGGATAATTACTAACAACCTTATGGAAGAGATTTACTACTCTAATGGGGGTGTGATCCGAAAAGAGAGGGTCTTAGAATATATAATGCTTATTTATGTACAGTTTGAAAGAACAAATTATTACTATTTCTAATATATCAATGCTTATAAGAACATGGAAGTAATTTTATTATATCAATATTCATGGGTGTTTCCATAACAATGAAACCAACTACTATTAATTAAATTTTAACATAATGATGAAAGCAACTACCATTCATTAAAAATTATCATGTACTATAAAAATATTTTTATAAGAAAGTTATCATATTCATTGAAAAATATATATTTATAATAAAGATTATTATAATTATTTTCACTCGGATGCATTATAAAAAATGAATTTAATTTGTCAAGATTGAGTAGCTAGCAATTGTTACACATTTTTTGATCCAGTTGATGTAGATAGGTGGAAAGTTGCAGGCTTCCAACATCTTATATAAAAGGGCCAACCAATACTATCGAAGGCTTTACGAAAGTTTGATTTTGATGGTGCAATTTGGGTTAAGTTCACTCTTGTATAACCTTTAAGAAGTTCTTGCACTATTAGGATATTGTTGCCAATTTGTCGGTTGTTAATGAAAGCCCCTTGATTGTAACTGATAAGTGGAGATATAGCTCTTTTCATTTTTGTTGCAAAGATCTTTGAGATGACTTTGTAGAGAAAATTTGTACAAGATATAAGTTTGAAGTCATTAAAGGCGTTAGGAGTTGAAATTTTCAGTGTTAAATACAAGAAGGTCTTGTTAATCTCCTTGAGGAGCACCCCTTAGGAAAAACATTCATTCACAGCATTTCTAACAAATTTACCTATAATGTCCTATGTTTTTTGATAAAAAAGACCATTCAGTCCGTCGAGGCCAGGGGATTTAGTACTCTCCATGCTAAAAACCGCATCCTTAATGTCCTTATCTTCCACAGGTTTGATAAGCAAGCTTTAGTCTAAATGGGTGTTTTTTTTAGGTTGAGAGAACTAAGACCTGAAGCTAATTTGCTTAGTAACTAACAGCCTCGCCCATAATTTCCTATTGGCTATGGAGGATCCGACCCCCTCATGATTTGTGATGGAGGAGATACGGTTTCTTTTTTTATGGATTAGAATGGAGTTAAAGAAGAACTTTGAGCATTTATCTCCATCTTTGAGCTAATTAATTTAAGATCTTTATTGGAACAAGGAGTTGTGATAGCTTCCTGAGGTTATATAATGAGAGAGAGCTAGCTTTTCATTTTCAATAAGTGAGTGATCTTGCAGTGAAGAGGCAAGAGATTTTTGGATATCAATAAGCTTATCCCTAGTTTAAGCATAACATCTTCTGTAGAATCCCGTGAAGAGTGAGGAATTTTGAGTTCTTGCTTAATGGTTTTCAATTTTTGGACACAAATAAATTGTTTAATACATTAAAAAAAACGAGCTGCACCTTTTGGACAAGTTTCAGTAAGTCTTGGAATATGGATAAAATAATTGTTAAATCTGAAAGGGTAATTATTGACAACCTTATGGAAGAGATTTACTACTTTAATGGGAGTGTGATCCGAAAAGAGAGGGTCTTGGATTATATAATGCTTGTTTATGTATAGCTTGAAAGAACAAATTATTAGTATTTCTAATATATTAATGCTTATAAGAACATGGAAGTAATTTTATTATGTCAATATTCATGGGTATTTCATAACGATGAAACCAACTACTATTCATTAAATGTTAACATAATGATGAAAGCAACTACCATTCATTAAAAATTGGCATGTGCTATAAAAATATTTTTATAAGAACGTTATCATATTCATTGAAAAATATATATTTATAATGAAGATTATTATAATAATTTTCACTCGTGTGCATTATAAAAAAATTAATTTAATTCTAAATTTACAAAGTATTAAAGATTTTAATATAACATCAAAATAAAAATATTTATTTAAAAGAATTGGGTTGAATATATTCAAGTAGTTCAAAAGTTATTATAATTATTTTCTACATACATGCATTAAGAAAAGTATATTAGACTTTTTAAAGTAAGTTTACAATATAAGTTTTGGATTTCTTTTTTAATGTTTTTTAAATTATACAGTGGAGTTAATAATTATTCATATAATTTAAAAATAAAACCCTTTTATATTTGCACGCAAAAGAGAAAAAAAGTTAATCTTATTATAATGTTTTTATATTATATATATTGATTACTACATGCGTAAGGCAAAAGATGCTCCTGCGTGAAACTGGCTCATCCATTAATGGAAGGTGGATAACAGTGAATGTTTTGAAGTTTTGTTACTTACAGAGTATAATTAAGGAACACACTCCCAATGCCCAATTCTAATAAGGAGTATATCGTTAATAGGGAGACAAAACGTTAGGCAATGCTCCATGTTCTTCTGACGTCCCTTTAAACATTTAATTTGTTAGCTTCTCACCTTGCACTGGATGACAATATTAGTACTCCCTTTTTTTTTTAAATAAGTGTTATTTTAGAGAGATGTACACTTATTAAGAAAGATAGTGAAATGTTTGATATATTCTTATTAATTGCATGTTGAATTGCCTTTAAAATGTAATCTGTATAATTAGGATGAGAGAGATATTAAAGGGTAATTTTAAAAATAAAATTATAAATATACATGAAAAATCGTGAACGACAATTATTTTGAATAATTACAATCTTTCTAAAATGACACTTATTTTAAATAAGAGGGAATACATCGCCAACTCTTTTTTCTAGGGAAAAGATGAGTCAATGTACTAAACTCTTTTTTCTAGGGAAAAGATGAATCAATCAACTAAAGTTACATTAATAGCCAGAGGAGAGATACACAGCCCATGATTAGTAACACATATATATCAGGAAAAATAAACGTAAGAAAATTAAAATAATAATAAAATAAGGTAATAAGTATAAAATTTCTATAATTTAATACCTGAGAAATTAATAACTTTTATTATATAACACATTTTTACAGTCTTTATTCAAATTAACCGATAAAGTAAAATATCCATGAATTAATATCTCTTTTAATTGATATATTTATAATCATAATACTACTAATTTATAAATATTTTAACATATTTTATTTTTATAGTTTAAGATCACATAAGTGAAGCAGTTAATCTACGAGACTAGAACAATGGGACCCGTGTGGTCCACTTAAATCACTTCGGCCATAATCTATACAATACATACATGTGTCTTTTACGTGGCAGCGACTTAGAAGCTCCTTTAAAAAGTCGATCATTACCTTATAATATGGGGATGTCTCCTTTAACTTCTGTAGTTGAGGACAGCCTAATCCAAATATCAGCCACAAATTATGTGTGAATGGTATTGATTCTAGATATGCGTGTGCAAAGGTTTGAGACTCCAAGCACTAAGCTCCAAATTGAGGTTTATTAGTTGCTGCCACATGCAAGTGCTCCCCTTTGGACCCCCCCGTCCCATCCCATGGATTTAATCACTAATCGAAAAACCTCATCAAGGGCTTTTGCTATCCGCTTAACACCTAATTATCTTGGCATTAAGCACCACTGTCTTTTTGGACTGTGTCTATTTCTGGAATGCAAACATCACTGTTTTGTCGATAACGGCGATGTACCCGGATCGGAGGGCTTAAACAAGTCAAAGAAAGTGAATGGACGCTAAAGATTTAAGGGAAAAGATTTTCTGTCCAATATTATCCTGTTTTATTCTATCTCATAAAATCTCAGCTATTTATTTTGCAGAATCTATGCGGGACTCATGCAAGACTTACATGGGATCTACATAAATAAATGATTGAGATTTATTGCACACAATAAAACACTATTATATTAAACAGAAAAGATGGACTCGGATTTAAGGGGCTTTGCTTTGCTTCACTTACCCGCCTATAAGCTAATCTAGGAACAGTTGCCCCCCATAAATTTCTCCTACAAATCATTGCAAGGAAAATCTCAATTCTTAAGGAACAATTCAGTTCGTGATAAAGAGGTGTGGGTCAATTCTTTACTAGTAATATAAGATATGACTATCAAATATCTTATCCAAGTTGGTGTAAAGTGAATTCATGGTATGAAAAAAGTAAACTTGCCATGCGTATGGCTGAAAATACCATATTGCTTAGTTAAATTACGATTAATGGGAATAGAAAAGAGTTGATCCCTTATGTCTAAAAGTTTGCGCTGGTTCACAAGAAAAAAAAGAGTCTAAATTTTCTGTCCATTATTATAGTATTTTATTATGTCAAATAAATTTCAGCCGTTTATTTATATGGGTTCTGTGTAGATCCTACATGAATCTCGTAAAATAAATTATTGAGATTTCATAAGACAGAATAAGACATGGTAATATTGACCAAAAGATCTTGGTTCGAAAAAAAAGGGGGTCTCAACAAGAATTTTTCTAAGGTGGGTATGAACCCAATATGACTTTTGGCACCAAGGGTTAGTCAAATTGCATGCGTATTTGCGTACACTCGTATTCACGTGGAAATTAAGGAAGAAATAAGGGTTTATTGCCATAATCCCATTAGTTTGTGGCCAACAATTGTTTGAGAGACTTTATTAGGAATAAGTCATTCAAATGTGGGATCTTATTAGTGTTTTAGTCTAAACCAAGGATCGTGATTTCCCACATCGCCTTTTGTCCTTTCCCGCCTCTTTATAGCCCTCTTCTTGTGGTTCATAAAATTAAGTACCTAATTTGTAATGTGATCCTGTATCTAATCATATGCACTGCATTTAAGTTCTTTATCTAGCTACTTAATCTTTTCTTTTTTTCTTTAAAAAAAATCTCCTATTTAATTAACATCCAGGTCAAATTGTTACAGTCGAGTATCATATATACTCACATTTGTTATGTAATGCTATATATTGGTACTTAATTAAGTGAACTTCAATTGAAATAATATGTTATACTCTCTTCTTATTTTGACATGTTGGAAAGGTAATTTTACCTTTTTAACCTGGGATCAAGATTTTGATGTTTGAACTTTAATTACTTTGATAACCTTAGAAGGCTATCACTTTAATGGTGGTCACTGTAATATTGCATATCATTTCACACCGTTCAGTTTTGCTGAAATGGTACGGAATTATTTTTAGAACAACATAGTACTGTATTATTCGACGACGGAGTTAACACGTTTTTGTTGAAGATTCAGCTGTCAAACCGCAAGCGTTGATGCTTGGTGCGTTGACTAAAACACAGAAGTCCTTCCTTGACGCGCAATCTAGGACTTGATCGGAGACAATCTTTGTCTGCTGTATGTTAAGAAACAACTCTGAGCCGAAAATCTTAATCATGGTACAAGCATGCACATATTTTGCAGACATGAATACAATGTCAATTCGTTTCTCTTGCCCTCAGCACAAGGAGACAAGTTTCAAAATAATCTTGTTTACAAGTTTGGGCACTTCTTTTCCCCTTCTCTTAGCAAAGAGAGTGACCCCAAAGAATTATATGTATTGTTCCCAAGATAGAAATAGCACCTTTAATTATTATACTAAATAATTAAATAAAACTGAGAGTTAGAATAATCTCCAATCAAAATTTAAATTTTGATGAAATTATTATTCAAGAGTGCTCCGTGAACTGTTTCATTCAAAAGCAACAAATTAATTTGAAAATTAATGTTTTTAGTTAGAAAATTTAAACAAGTCCTTAATTATATTATAATATGTGGATCTGATGTTTTAGAATGTTATAAAATTCAAGTATTCTTGAACAAATTGCAATATTAAGTCATTAAATTTAATAATATAAAATACTTTGATGGTTAACTAACAATATAAAATCTTAGAGTTCACTTTTTAAAGAGTGAATATTGCTGGGGACTTGAATAACTCCTTTGTCGAACTAGATCTCAATTCATGTTATGTTCTCATCATATTATCTAGAATAACATCTTTTCATACTATAAATGTCACGATTGAAATTTAAGGAAAGATTACCTCTTCTTTTCCACCTTTGGTTCAACTATTGGATTGATTTTACAGTTCCTAACATGGATACATAAATATCTTTGACTGACAGTAAGTGGGTGAGGAACAAGACATAAAATTACAGGTTCTTGAGAGTACAATACAAAACAATGCGAATATATGATAACAACACGCAATGATATAAGTTTTGCATGGTTTTGTACGTGTCCGAACCTTCTTAAAATTATTATTCTCTTTTCTTGTTGATTTTCTACGACCACAAGTTGATCGATATCACAGTTTCCTTGGTTTGACCCTTGGACATTTTTTTTCATTTTGCTAAGTATATGTGTCGAAGACTGGGACACTTGTCACGATTGAGCAGATCGTGGTTAAACAGGCATTAAAGAAGACTACAAATGAATTAAAAATAGTGAGAATTGACCATATTATGATGTGATAATTAATTGCCGATTGACGAGATGGTTTGCTGTTTTTCTTAGATATGAAGTAACCAAGTCCTTGAAGAAAGGATACGTGGATTTAAAACTCTTTGGCCTGTGAACTATATTATCCCACATTCTTTCTTTTCATAATAAGTTCATAAATTATCCGTACTAATCTTTATTTCAAATATGAGGTGATATAAAAATATACAATCTCATATAATGGAAGGAGAGATTCAATCAGTATGTTATAAGAGGAATCTAGTTGGTGTCTCAAACGTGCACCTTAATTTCTATCATTAACATTTTAATATTCTTTCATTATATATGCTGAATTTTGTTCTTATCAGATATCATTTTACATCTTCTTTGGAGATATTGTCCTTCTCTTTTCGCTTCTTTCTTTATCTACAGGTTTTCTTCCTTTTGAAGTCATACGATCTCGTTAGCTAGTCCCTTCAAATGTCCCTTTTCTTCTTTTCCAGTGTTATTTATAAGTTGAAGAAATGATCATAGCCAGTAAGATCTTTCAGTACAAGGAAAAGTCTATGGAATTCCAGTTTGCGTGATCGATAACAAGAATGTATCCCATAATTCATTCCTCTTAGACCTCGTTTCACATTCCTTTTAAACGTGATGTCTATTTAATACTTTGATGTTTTTATAAACATTATTTGGTTTTAATTTACTTAGCAAAATAACTTATACGATGGTCAAAAGCAATACATGTCTTCATTGTGTTGGTGATGTATAGAAAATATATTATTAGGAAGAAATGTAAAGCCATTTATGCCATGCATGCAAAAACATATATGTAATATAGTTATAGTGCTCATGCATGCATGTGTTCGGGATTATGAACATAGTTAGGTCAAGAGCTCTCTTCTTGTAACAAGGATTAATGTTAATCTACAAGATTAATTTTCATCTTATTGTCTCTATAAAATCCACACAGCTTCCCTCATTTCTTCATTATCTCCCTCACACCATCTCTCTTTCTTTTCTTTGCTCTCTCTCTCTCTCTTCCTTCAGTAGACAAAAGATGGACAAGAAACCATGCAACCCTCAGGATGCTGAAGTGAGAAAAGGGCCATGGACCATGGAAGAAGACTTGATCTTGATTAACTATATTGCTAACCATGGAGAAGGTGTTTGGAACTCCCTGGCCAAAGCAGCTGGTAACCCTACTTCGCCAATATTGCATACATATATTGTTCTTTTCTTCCACTGACAAAAGCCCTAGCGAACTTTAGCTAGTTATAACCCAAAGCACCTTCTGTGATTTTTAGGTCTGAAACGTACTGGAAAGAGTTGCCGTCTCCGATGGCTCAACTACTTGCGTCCTGATGTTCGTAGAGGCAATATCACCCCTGAAGAACAGCTGTTGATCATGGAACTGCATTCCAAGTGGGGGAACAGGTACTACACAGACATACATATATATTCATGAAAACATAAGCATATACTCTATTCCAATGAGATCTTTGTGTGTGGATGGAATATATAAGAAGAGACATATATACTTGGTCTCTACTACCCATCATCACCTAGCAAAGCACGACTTCTTCCAATCCCTATTTATATTTATGTGTAGCACTGGAGTCTGTATAAGATAAAGAGAGTGAGAAGGAACATGGGAAGGTGAGGTTTGAGTTGTTCCTAGCCACGAAATAGATGTGTCACATATGGTTTTAGAACTCGTGGCCACCAAAAATTTAGATTTGGAATTAAGTTTTGAAGAGCGTTGAATTTTTCATGGCTACCAAAACTTCCCTCATTTTTTCTTCTTTTTTGTCTTCAATCCATATAGCTTGTTGGTTCCCTAACTTATATGAATTTTGATGTTCTATGGCTAGCTACTACTTCTATGTGGATAACTGACTAAAGTTTTGCTTTAAAAAGGTGACTGCTTTGTCGTCCTTCCTTTTTCTATAATCTATATATGTTCTGTTAAGTTCTTGGTGCACATCAACCTATGGGATGATGAATCAAATCATTAAATCATGATCATCCATTCAAAACCACTCTTAATTTCTTTTAAGAAAATAGAAAGATTATGAATAATTCAAGAAGATTTCGTTATTGCTTTCTTTTTTTCCCTCATCTTTGAATCAACTGCGATAAATGATATGTTTAAACAAAAAAAAAAGATGAATATAACCTATTTTTCAAATAATTTTCTGGTTATATTTAAGTTTTCTATCAGTTAATGACTTCTCAAAATAATATGAAGTTTCTCTCCTATCTTGTTTTGGTCATCCAATTGACATTATTAGGCACTACTTTAATCTATGAAAGAAAGAAAAAAAATTAATATTATTCCAGCTAACTTTTGATATTTGGTCACGTTGTGTATAAGGAATTACCAGATTTGGCAATTCAAGTTTCTATTTTGAGCTGAACCCATCGAAGTTAGTCACATGCCAATTTCCCAAGAAGTTCTCTTGATTCGGTTTGAAGTTGACATTAACCATAATGCTTTGGCTCTTCTAGATAAAGAACCATTGGTTAGCTACCCTGAGATTTATAGAGTTTTTTTTTTTAAAAGGCCTTGGCAATCACGAAAAATGTTTAAACTTACCTGTTGTTGTAGAATTTGCACATAAATGCATATGTTTTATCATCTCCCTAGTATTATATTGCTCAACTACAAGGTATTCTGTTTTTATCTTTTCGAGCAGTAATTTTAACAAAAGCAGATCACATCAAATTTTATAGGAACTTTTCTCTAACTTCCTGTGGAAAGCCCCATTTCTTCTGGTTTTTGAGAACATCCCAGTTCTCTGCTAATTTTCAAACAAACTAGTCATAGATCTATCACACCATCCATAGACGTAAAAGGTATATGTCAAATAGTAAATTGATAACAGACTATTACTCTGTGAAAACTGAAATTTAACAGGTATAAGTGTAGCTAGTTGGTTCTATCAGCATCAACACAAGACCAGTCTGGTATTTCTTGAAAAATAAGAAGTGTCTGATTGTAGTATTAAGGAAGTAATTCTTGAAATGATGATAGGCCTCACATCGAAGCTAAGTTTTTCTTTTCTTTGTCCATTTTAACTGTCTCTGGCAGACACATGATTGCAAGCAATAACTGCTTTTCTGTGTTACCGTGCATGAATATGTCCAAAACGGAGAGCTTGATTTCCACCATTGAACATGGCATCATATTGGCCAAAATTTAATGAAAGATGGGAACCTTTCGGGGTTTGGCAGCAGTCACTATGAACACTACCGAACATGTTATTGCAGTAACAATTCTCCTTATCAAACACAGTGGTGTCTGTGTAGTGCTTTATCAGAAAAATATTTTACCTTGCAGAAGTTTACTACTGCCATCTTCTTGATTATTACTAGCCAAAATTTTCTTTATAATAAGCACTGTTATGTATGCTTTAAACTTTTTCCCCACCACATATTCTACCAATCTTTTACTTGGCATTTTACAATAAACTAATGATTTGTTAATTCCAGGTGGTCGAAAATTGCTAAGCATCTTCCAGGAAGGACAGACAACGAGATAAAGAACTTTTGGAGGACGAGAATCCAAAAACACATCAAGCAAGCTGAAACATTTTCGGGGCAGAGCAGTTCAACGGAAATGATAATTGAGCACCCAAGCACAAGTGGTCAAGTTTCGGGCACCACAGACCTTATGGAAGCCTACTCTCCACCGTCTTATCAGGCGAACATGGAGGCCTTCGCTGGAGCTGCATTACAGCCGGATTCTCACGAAAACTATTGGAGTATGGAGGATCTCTGGTCAATGCAGTTGCTTAATGGAGATTAAATTAATTACTATGGAAGACATTTCTACTGTGGACCAACTATTACATATGTTGGACTAATATTAGGCTTGTCTATATATAGTTGGAACTTATTAATAATATTTGTAGTAGCATCAAGTAATCGAGTACGTGACTTACTGGCTTGTAACAGTGTCCTATATAAATTTACGTATTCCACGTGCTCTTATATTTATATATGGAGTCAGATAAATGGAATATGTATTTTTAAGTTATCAAAGAAAAGTCCAATATGCACTTTCTTCTATATGCCTATTTGCATTAATTTATTATGAAGAATATAGACCAAGCTTAATTTGTATGTATGTATATATATACACTTATATTTATGTATATATGCATCCTATGCTTTAATTGAAATAATCATATCGGTCTCTTAATTTATTCACGAGACGTATCTCAAACTACTAACGTAAAATGGTTGTTTACACAATGTAAAATATCTCGAGCAATATGAAGTTTATCTCTTACGAGTTTATTGTATTCCCTTAATCCCAAAAATAAAGGAAAAATGGAAGAAGAGTTAGTACTATGTAATATAACCCTTTTATTAGAACTGGAAACCCATTAGCTTTCATATTCAAAGCACGTTTGAAACCTACACGTATGCCTATTACATTACCTAACCGTAACTGCAAGTTGAAACGTATGAAGCAAAAGGGCTACGTTTCTATTCTTAGCATACTTCATCTTTGCTTTCGATCTATTTTGTTCATGGCCATCCAACATTTGAAACTCGACGTTCGCCTAACTCTTCCAATGCCCTCACGGCAATCTTCACATGCTCTGCTTATAATAAATGTATGTATATATACGTGTGTGTGTGTGTGTTTAGTTCCCTTATTTTACTTTACAACACAACTAAAATAATTATCATCTCGTAAAAGGAGAAATTATTTGCTTTCCTCTTCAAATTTGTTCTTTTAGTCTATACATTTCCTTTCTATCTCGTTTTATGAATCCTTTTCATAGCTTAATTTATCTAATCAAGTTTGGACACGGGTACTCTTGGTAATGATAAACATGTAATTCAGTAATTAGAGAGCGTGAAAGGCTTTCGAACACTTTGTTTCATGCGTGCTATTGTCCCTAGGGTTTGTGACTAGATAGCACATACGCGTATACCGATAGAAATCACCCATGCACGTGCTCTTCCTCTGAGACCTCAACATGGAGTCTTTTTGAAAGACGACAACTTGGTTAGGCTCATTGATGTCAATGGACTAGCAATTACAGTGTACCAACCTTTAACTTTAGCAACCAACTGCCTCTTACTCCAATGAAGACTTACAGACATAACTACGAGACCCATTCCCTCGGAATTTTGCGGTGTCTTATATGGGAAAGATGGTGTAGGACGCCAATTTGGTGGGGGTTTTTTTGTTCACGAGTCCTTGAAAATGCACCAAAGCAGCGATGGGATGGAGAGACAGCTAACAATTTCATAGCCGCACATTATTTCAGTCACATGTTTTACATGCAAAATTACCTCACGTGGAAGATAAGGAAAAGTCACATGATGGGTCGGCCATGGAAGCACCCTCACTCATTCTTGGAGTATGCTCGAAGGCAATAAAGTGTAATTATATATGAATAAGTAGGTGCATGTGTGAATATGTATGCATCAATCTATTGCATGTTCTAGCTAATAAAGTTCTTATCTGGCCTGCGATCAAGGTACATTTGTTACTACGATAATGGTACAGTTAATCGAAGTTGGGTGTTCAGTTAAGTCTACCAAATAGCATATTTCTTTCTGGCTGTGATGGACAATCATCTTATCGCTAGGTCATAGTGAGCGACGTATGTACGTATTACTATGATTTTGATATGGTGCTTGAGTGAAGGTTATAATGTACAAGCCTGCTTAATTTCACTTTTATTCTAGGTAATGTGAATGGAAACTAGCCAGAGAGATGATTACAATATAGAAATGGAGTTGATAGGGGTTATTCTTAGTCTATATTAATTAAGTATCTGGACTAACTAAAAGGAACTCATGTAAACTAGCATGCAGCAAAGCTGATAATGGTATGAAATCCAAAGCAATACATTTTCTCGGTTTGTGGTCAATGATGAGCAAGTGGGCGCCGACAGATTAACTTGACGTTTGTGATTGATGATGACAATACTTGTAATAACTAGGCGGTTGATGATTACAACGTTGCATATAAGAAAACAAAGTTCTTGCGAAGAGAAAGGTCACTTCAGGAACCCCATATTTTTCACCGCACATAAGTCAGTGAATTTCGGATCGAGACCCTCTATTTTCGTAAGGTGTTTTAATTGCGCGTTAATTAACTTTGTAATGGAACATGTTAACGGGACTTCGGTTGCTTTGTTTGTTCACGTGCATACTTCTAATCTTGGATTAACCAGTAACAATGTATACCCAGTAATTTAAAGCTCAGTAATTCTTTTATATATGTACATCTTAAGGTTCGGTTAATACTTATATGCCGTTCCGCGCCTGGCTAACCACTCTTCTCTCTTTGTTTTGCCCATGTATATGGGCTACTTTAAGAAGTGAGCCTCGCACGATTGAGAAAAAGAATATGAAAGGCGATGTGGAATTTGTTAGTAGTAGACATTTTGATATACAAACTTTCTATTTCGTCGAGCCCCAAGCACGCGGTCTTCCTTCAAAGCCCTGTTAGGTTTGAGGATTAATAATGGGATGAGATGGAACGTAACACACCTTCATCATTTGTTTGAAAGTTTTATAATAAAATAGAATAGACTTAGATGGAAGCGAAGAGTTTCATGTTACGTTCTATTCCATCTTAAACAGTGAAAATAAGAAACCTCCGATTCAGAAGGTTTAGAATTAAACGTAAACTAATAAATACATATTATCTAATATATCCTCAATAATTATTCTTAATATCAACTACTACCAAATCATAATATTAATATATTAAATAAAATATAGTAATATTTAATATAATAAATTTTATTAAATA
>JANITW010000008.1:13467492-13480062 GCA_027564335.1 Erythroxylum williamsii | reverse complement strand
TTTAGGCTTTAGAGTAAGTGAATTGGAGAAGTGGGCAAGTGTTTATGATGTTAGGTTGAAGGTTGGAGGCTTTGGAGAGGCATTGGAGGCTTTGGGGAGCCCCAATGTCCGTTAAATGGACATGGATGTCCATTTAATGGACATTCTCAGGTATAAAAACACCCTTTGGCTAGTCAATGTCCGTTAAACGGACATGCCTGTTCGTTTAACGGACATTCTCGGGTCATTTTGACCTCCTTCACCCGATACATGTCCGGTTAATGGACATTTACGAGAAATATGATATTTTTTGATGCTGTTAGAGGCCGAATATCATTTTGTAGTCTTCATGATAGTTTTAGGTATAGATGTCTTGTTTCTAATGGTCTAAAAACGAACTCAATCCAATTTCTAGATTGAAAGTTATGGTGATCGCGCCAAGAGAGGTTCAAATTGATTTAAGGTGTGAACATAGTATATTCTTTTAGGCGTAACTCTCCCATTAGACCTCCAAATGAAATGAATCTTGGACCAATGGATTCTTGAGACATATATATTTCTCTACATAAAAATTTGTACTAATTGGAGTTTATTTGAGAGAGTTTTCATGAAAGTAATTGAGAGGTAAGTTAGGAAGGCATGTTTGGGGCATGAGCGCACTTGGACTCTTTAAGCATATCTTGAGTTATAGAACTCCGATTGCGATGATTCTTGCTTCAAAGCAAATTAGAGACTCAAAGCTACAATTTCTTTGAAGAAGTCAACTTATGATTTTGGTGATTGTTTTATGTGTGCCCATCACTATTGTGGAATGACAGCAAATGACGTACAGGGTTTTAAGCACAAGGCTTAAGGCTCCGAGAATTGGGCTCCGGAAGCAAGCGAGGTCCAACAATTTATCACCTCTAGAGAATCGACTTCGACAATCACTCGTCGATAACCCTGCTCCCAGGCCAATTGGAGCCCAGAGCGGATGCCCCAGAGTTCAACTGTGAGCAGGGAGGCTCGGTCAAGTTTTTGGAGGAACCCCCCGCCCCAGTTCCCATGACAGTCCCGGATAAGGCCGCCTGCAACATCGATGCCGGTCTTAGGATGGACTGTCCCATCCGTATTCAATTTGACCCACCCCTCGGGTGGTTTTAACCAACCCGTCCCATAACCTAACGGAAGACCATGATCCCGAACCACACAACGCTCCACGAGGCGGGCCTTGACTATCCACTTGGCATAATCCAAAACCTCCCGTGTCCCATCCGCCGGCCACACAAAGTCGGTTTCAAAAATGCTTTGGTTACGCCAGCGCCACAAGAACCAGCAAGCAACACCGAAGAGGATGTTCCATTGGAGGGCCCGCACTGGAACTGTATGGGTAAGGTTATTATGCACCCAAGTGTCGATATCTAGTGAAAAGAACGTCATGTCGATAATCGTACTGGGAAATCTGCGCCAAAAGAGTTACACTTGCGGGCAATCTCGAAGAGCATGGACTGTGGTTTCTTCCAACCCACAAAAATGGCAACCACTGTCCAATGTGAGATGACGGACCAACCATTGATGGTTGGTCAGAAGCATTTGATGCACCATAAGCCAGAGGAATGCCCGAATACGCTGTGGGCCCGGCCATTTCTAGAGAAGGTCCCAATGGTGACGAGCCCCGAGAGGAGAGGGGCCGTCTATAAGCTCGTACGCAGAAGCAGTGGAGAAGCGCCCATTAGAGGTTGGGGCCCAAAGAAGAGAATCTTCCGCAGTGTAGGCTTGAGGCGGGCAGATGCCAGATATAGCTAGACAAACAGTGGTCGGAAGGTAATGTTGAAAGAGATGCCACTGCCAGGTACCATCAGGGGACGTGTAATCTGCTACTGAGGCTCTGAGGGCACTATCAGGAATGGGGGATATCGCCACTGAGGAAAGCGGGCCCCAATCGTGGACCCAATGATCTAACCAGAATAAAACTTTACGCCCGTTACCCAGCTACCACCGGGCGCCGTGACGAATAATGTGCTAGGTGTCAGAAATACCTCGCCAGACCCCAGAGCCTCCTTTCTTATCAAGAGCGAGGGGGAGAAAGGGGGAATCCACCTTGTACTTAGCCTGAAGAATGCGTACCCAAAGAGCCGAGGGGTGGGTAATTAGCTCCCAGTTCAATCTGGACAATAAGGCATCATTAGTAAAATGAAGACGCTTGAGGTCGAGCCCCCCCTCGGATTTAGGCTTACAAACTAGATTCCATTTGACAAGAGGCATTTTCCGACACCCTCCCGTGGAGTCCCAAATAAAGTCGCGCATGATGCTCTTCAAATCGTCACAAAGGAGTCGAGGGAGACGAATGGTTTGCATCGCGTACAATGGAAGGGTCGAGAGGACCGACTGCGACAAAGTAACTCTCCTCGTGAAAGACAGGGACTTCTCCTTCCAGCCGGACAGACGTGTCCGGACTGTATCCAAAATATACTGAAAAGTACGTCGTGTCGACCGCTCATGTAACAACGGGATACCTAAATACTTGCCCAGATTATCGGTGCAAGGGACATTAAGCAGGAGGCTAAGGCAATGCGCTTGGAAAGTACGTCAGTCTCAGTACCCCACCTCCTTAATGAAGCCTACACTTAAAAGCTTATCCATTTTTATGCACTGTCTGTTATCACTTGTTTGTGAAAACTCTTTTTTCTATTTCACAAACTTGCAATCAAGTCTCATAATCAACTTGTGAATTATTACATATGGTTCAATCTATTTCATTTCTTAAATTGACCATATAAGATGATGCCACTTGTATCCCTCTTATATAATATTGAGAAGTTTTTATTTATAATATTTGGTGAGAGATTGAGAGTATGAAAAAATTATGCTCTTTCTAAAAAATAATAATAATTTTTTACAACATTATACTACTTATTTTTATCTTACATAATACTGAACAATCTTTGATTTATTGGATCATTGTGAGCTTATGACAATTTTATCCATATTTATCTTCTTCTTTTTTTCTGTTGGCGAGTCCTTGATAATGTACCAAAGCAGCGATGGAATGGAGAGACGGCTCTTAATTTCTTAGCCGCACATTGTTTCAATCACATGTTTTATGTGCAAAATATTCTCGCGTGGAAGATAAGGAAAAGCCACATGATGGGTCGGCCATCGAAGCAACCTCATTCATTCCTTGGAATATGCATGCTCGAAGACGAAATGTAAATGTTAATAAGTAGGTGCATGTGTGAAAATACATTCACGTTCAAGCTAAAAAAGTTCTTAATTATCTGGCCCGTGATCAATATGGTACCAATCCAGCTTGCTTTTTGTCAGCTTAAAAACATAGGTAAATAAGGCAGTTTTTATGTAATTGTCCAAAGCACACTTATTGCTACAATAATAGTATGGTTAATCGAAGTTTGGTGTTCAATTAAATGTTAGACAATCGAATTAAGTCAACCAAATAACATATTTCTTTCTGGCTGTGAAGGACAATCATCTCTATGAATAGGTTATAGTGACTGATACATATATTACTGTGATTCTGATATGGTGTTTGAATAAAGATTATAATGTAGAAGCCTGCTTAATTACACTTTTATTCTAGGTAATGTGAATGGAAACTAGCTAGAGAGATGATTAAAATATAGAAATGGAGTTGATAGGGTTATTATATTAATCTATCTTAATTACCTGGATTAACTAAAAGGAACAACGAGCATGCAGCAAAGCTGACGATGATGTGAAATCGAAAGCAATACATTTCTCGAGTTGTGGTCATTGATGAGCAGGTGGGTGTCGATGGATTAACTAGGATTGACGTTAGTGATTGACGGTGACAATACCTGTAATAACAAGGCGATTGATGATTACGACGTTGCATAAGAAAGCAAGAGTCCGTGGATATAAATTATAATTCTTGCCTAGAAGAGTGCTCAAGAAGAAGTAACGCAGCCATAGCGTATTAAAATCCATGCTCGAAAAGAGAATTTTGGTAGAAAGCTGAAGGGTTCTAGAAATGTAGTATTTTGATCGAACGTATTAACAAAATTAGTATACGAGAATCTACGTGAAACTAAAGAAAAAAAAATTTTAAATACGTCAACCAAGGATCACACACGTTCATAAAATTTGATAAACGTAATAAATAATTTACTAATCATTAACTTGTTAATTACTCCCTCAAAATCCTATACATACACACATATATTTTTATACACACACATGCATGTATTATATGACATGAACCCTCAAGTAAAATTATATAACTTCAATTAGGTCCTTAAGTATTTATAACAGAGATATGTTTATGATTATTTATTACAATAAATGTATGTCTACATGTCCATATACATTTATAATTATATACTACACATGGTGCATAGTCTAAAATTCTAACAATCTCCCACTTTGATTGTACAACAACATGCTCATACAATAAAACCACCAATCATATGCAAACTTGTATACCCAATCTTTATGTGCACAAAAATAAAAATACATCACCTAAATTGATCCCTTCCATTAGTTTCATTGACCCAAGGACTAAATGGGTAGTTGTTACCATTTTACAACTAGACACCTAAATTGATCCCTTCCACTAGTTTCATTAACACAAGGACTAAATGGGTAGTTGTTACCATTTTACAACTAGACCCCCAATGAACTTATGCTTCAATTCAACTAAATGACATAGATAAATGTCGTTGTGTAGCATGAAAACTACATTTAATGTGACCTATATGTGCCTATTTTTATTCTATCCAATTTTAATCAATGAGATTGAATTTTAGAGTAAATCATAAAAGCTGAAAAGAATTTAATATTGCATTATTATCATTACATCAAGTACAATATCAAGCACAAAGAACATAACATGAACATCCATTAAATCAAATCGTATCAAATGTAACAACGCCTATATGAGTAACATGATCATGAAAGATCTTTGGATTAATGCCTTAATAAGTAAATCCACAATCATGGATTTTATTTGTATAAACTCAATACTGACAAAACCATTATAAACTCTTTCTTTCACAACAAGGAACTTAATGTATATATGTTTAGTTCTAGAAGATCTCTTGTTGCTATTTGAACACAAGACTATTGCTTTATTGTCACAGTATAACTTGAGTGGCCTTTAATTTTCATTGACTATTTGTAGCCCTGTAATGAAATTGTGTAACCGTATAGCATAATTGGATGCCTCATAACATGCAACAAATTTAGTCTCTATGATAGAAGATGCAATGAGTGTCTGCTTGGCACTCTTTCAAAAAATTGCACCTCTATCTAGTAAAATTGGAATAAAAAAATCCAATTATCCCAAGTTTGTCCGACCTCTTATATATGAGTATATAATTCTTAGTGTTTTGTGAATATATGAAGACTCTTTTTGCTATTAACCAATGTTTTCTTCCCAAATTGCTTTGGTATCTGCCAAGAATTCCCACAACATATACAAGGTTAGGATAAATGCTTACCTGCATACACATCACACTCCCTACTACCAATACATAAGGGATATTCTACATAAACTTGGATTTTATTTCATTCTCCTAACACTGCTTTAGACTAAATTTATCTCTTTTAAATATTGAGGTATCATAAAGTCTACAATTTTACATGCCAAATTGATGTAATACCTTTTCGATGTAAACCTTCTATGATAATCCTAAAATTCCATATAAACAATCATGGTGAATCTGGATCCCTAATATGAGTGATGCTTCACCAAGATCGTTCATTTCAGATCGCACTGAAAAAAATGTATTGGTTTCTCGAAATAGTTCGACATCACTATTTGTAAGCAAAATATCATTCACATATAGGACTAAGAAGATAAATATAATCCTTCTGAACTTATGGTACACACAATCTTCAACAACATTCACTTTAAAGCCAAATGACAAAACATCCTAATGAAACTTTGATACCATTAATAAGAAGTTTTTTTATCCATAGGTGGATTTCTTAAGTTTACAAACCAATTGATTAGTTTCTTTAAAAGCCAACCCCTCCAGTTGTTTCATATAAATTGTTTCCTCAATGTGTTTATTGAGAAAAGTTGTCTTTACATCCATTTGATGTAGCCCAAGATCAAAAGGTGCCACAAGTGCTACAATAGTCCTAAAAGATTCTTTCAATGAAATTAGAGAGAAAGTATATTTATAGTCGATGTCTTCCTTTTGAGTAAATCCTCTAGCGATAAGAAGAGCCTTGTATCTCTCCACATTGCCTTGTGAGTCCCTTTTAGTCATAAAAACCATTTATAACCAATAGGTTTCAAACCTTTAGGCAATAGGACAAGATCCTAAATGTTGTTCTCTCTCATGGATTGCATTTCCTCACCTTCGACATTAATCCACTTATGAGAGTTAGAATTTTTAATTACATCATAGAAGGTGAGTGGATATTCTACCACTAAGTCAACGTTTTCCTTATGTTCTTGAAGAATACAATATAATCATCCATAATTGTACTTATTTATTCCCTTGTGGATCTTCTTAAAGGCATTGGTTTTACAAGAATTTGATCCTTATGCTCCATATAAATAATAGATTGAGGAACAATTGGATGATTTTGGTTGGTAAAAAGCTCATCATTTTCATATATTTATGTCGAATGTTGTTGAATCACAATATGAATGAAACTTGACCATGATCAATAACAACTACAAGAAGATGAACATTGATTAATTGCTCTTCAAAGACAAAGTCATTACCCTTATCTTCCCCCCTCCCCTCAAACTCAACATCCTCAAATAATCGAACATTTCCTGTTACAAATAATGTTTTTATTTTATGATCATAGAATTTTAAATCCCTGTGATCTTTTAGAGTATCATACAAAGAAACTACTAAAGGTTTTTGCATCCAATTTCTTTTCATTTCGCTTATAGGGCCATGCCTCAACTTGACATCCCCAAACAGAAAAATGCTTTAAGACAGGTTTCCTACCCATCCATAACTCGTAAAAGTTTTTGTTTATAGCTTTTTTAGGAACTTTATTCAGTATTTTCATTGTGGTCTTTAATGTATATCCCCAAAGTGAGTAAGGTAAAGTTGTACAACAAATCACACTTTTTATTACGTCTTTAAGGGTTTTATTTCATCTCTCTATTACACCATTCATATTTAGAGAACCCAACATAGTGTCTTGGGGAAAAATTCAACACTCATTTATGAATTGAGTAAATGGACTTAGACGTTGTTCACCTAATCCATCGTACCTTCTATAATATTCTCTACTGTAATCGAATCTTATGGCCTTAATAGTTTTACCAAGTTGATTTTCAACTTCAATCTTAAACATCTTAAAAACTTACGAATTAAGTATAGGTAGCCATATTGAGAGTAGTCATTATTGAACATGATAAAATATTCTTGACCATTCCATGAAGCAAAAGGAAATGGATCACAAATATTTGTAAATATAAAAGTTAAGACATCCTTAAGTCTCTCAGCTCCTATTTTGATCTTGTTTATAGTTTTGTGTTTTATGCACTTAACACAAACATCATAATCTTATTCATCAAGTGTTTCAAGAATCCCTTCTGATATAAACCTATCAATTCTCTTTTTAGAGATATGACTGAAACACTTATTGCATAATAATAGAGAATTATCGTTTTATCATTATGTTTAATAACTTTAGTTTCAACATTATAGGACTTATTATGTGAATTTATTGTATGAAGTAAATAAAGGTTGTCATAATCAGATAAATTACTGATTCTAAGATACATGTAATTAAGATAAACAAAACATTTTCTTTTTCTAAATGAACAAACAAATCCTTCATTGTCCAATATGGAAATTGAAATCAAATTCTACCTAAAAGATGATATAATAAATGTGATTTTTAATTTTAAATAGAAATTGGTATGTAATAATAACCAAAAACTCTTTATATATAAAATTCTCACCAAATTTCCAACCCCCATATGGACGTAATTCTCACCATCACTAAGTTCGGTAGTTCATGCAACCTTACATAGATATATTTATATGAGTTATAGCATCATAATCTAACCATAAAGTATATCTTAGTACTAAAACCAAATTAACTTTAGTACAAACAAGAGCAAAATACATACCTTTCTTTACTTTCCAAGCATGATATTTTGCACATTCTCTCTTTATATGAGAATAGTCCTTATAAAAGAAGCAACTATTTTTCTTATGTCCATTAGATGTATCCTTATGCTTCTTTTATGTTTCTAATATTGTAATCAATTATTCTTTCTGTTTCTTACCACATCTTAAAGAGGTTGATGTAAAATGAACACTCTTAATCTTGTGTTGTCTCATCCTATCTTCATCTTACACCAAGAGAGAGATTAGCTCATATAATGTCCATTTTCCCTTTTGACAATTATCGTTTACCTCAAGCTAACTAAATGGGGAATGAAGAGATATCAACACTAAGAAAGTATAGTTTTCCCTTTTGACAATTATAGTTTACCTCAAACTACAAAGTTTCTGTTTGTTTACAAAGAAAAAGCAAGAAAATCTGAAAATCTTAGAAAGAATCCAGAAAAAACTAAAGAAGCGGAAATATTTTCTCCGATACCATGATAGAAAGCTAAATTGAAGGAAGGTAAAAGTATATTTCATCTAATAGAAAAAGAGTATTCATACAAATTGTCTCAAAAACGAAAAATAACGAATATAATGAACCATAACTAACTTATGACTAACTAACAATAAATAACTGTCGACTTTATATAATTCTAACAAATTGAAGTTGCTTCATTTTGCAGTTCCAACTATTGGAAATTTGGTTTTGTTAATTATTTTGACATTAATTTCCTGCCTTTCCTTTGTGTTAGATATATACAGGCGATTTCTTCCCGTAGGATACTAATAGCTTGCAATATTAAAGGATTCCTAAAGTTGAACAATTTGACATGAATAATAGTCATTTTTATATTATACGCATGTGGCTCATATCTTTATTTATATTGTTCTGTATTACGGTGTCTTAATATTATTAACGTTATTCTTGCTTTACTACAAGGTAGAGATCGTTGACTTTTGGTCAATGATTACTTGAAACACACTTTTATTGTTCTCTTAATTAACGTGGTTACTTGAAATACACTTCTCTTAATGAGGGTATTGGTAATCAGGGGCATTTATAGAACTTCCTATTTATTGTGCAATTAATCTGAGTTTTGTTTACCAATAACGTTGTTGTGTAAAAAAATTTTAGGGTTTTGAAGGTCTAGTTATGTTAGCTTCGTAGTTTCTTGCTATACTTTTGGAGGTACAAACTGAATTCAATTGATTCTTTACTTACGAAAATGTTTGAGGTGATTTAAACTAACATAAGGAAGAAAGCTATTCATTCTACAACTAATGAATAACAAATCCTTTACACTAGTATTAGAGGTAGAGGTGATGATGCTACATTGACATGGAAGGATTATTGTTAAGAATAGAATAGTGTTAAAGAGCTTATCTCCGGAAAATAACAAGGGTGAGAGTTGAATTTTGTCTTAAAGTAAATTTGGCTTGAGCCAGTATTTTTGCTTGAGTTATGGCTCTTGTATCTTCTCTTCTTTTTTTCCCAACAATTAAATAGTATATGTTTGAGTTTGGTTTTGGCTTTGTAAAAGCATCGAGCAGAATTTGGTTTTCCTTTAATAGCTATCTTCGGTAATGTAGGTTTTAAAGCTTGAAAAATTTGGGGTGAGTGGATCAGATGCAGAAAATGTTTGTTATTTACAAGACTTGGCTGATGCAAGCAGACTTGTCAACGCGAAGCAATCTTGTACTGGTAAAAATGCGATGCAATCTTGGTGGTGGCTACATAGGAATGGAGCGTGCTGCATCTTTGATGATCAATAAATTAAATGTCACTATGGTTTTCCCTTAAGCACATTGCAGTGAGTAAAGATGCCATTTTATACCCTTTGTTTTTATGATAATCTTTAACATAGAGATCTTAGATTGTATTTTGTAAAGATCAAATTGGTGAATTACTTCAATTTTATATGGCAAATCTTTTGTTGCACCTAAAACTTTCGAAATATTTCCCATTTTCTTGTTAAGTATTTATTTGAATAAAGTTACTGTTAATGATTTTACATATTACCTCACTGCAGTGGCCCGCTCATTCACTCCCAAGATTGCTAGTTATTATGAAGATGATTTTGTATCCAGAGGAGTGAAGCTTATAAAAGGAACTGTCCTGTCATCATTTGACTTTGATTCCAATGGAAAGGTATGCTCTTTCTTGTTTAGAAAATTTTGTTTATATAAATCACATTTCTGTCAACTCAGTTCTCTATAAGAAAATATCATTTCAGCGAAATACAATTGAAGAGATAAAAGTTCCAAGAACAACAAAACAAAATATGGGATGGCTAAGGGCAGAGACGGTTGGTCTCCTAAATTTAGTTATCATGACAAATCCTAAAATTCTCTCTCAAGTATGAAAGATGACCGCAACTACCTATTCTTTTAGGTTTGATCAAATCATTTCTGCAATACACGTTAGAGCTGTTAATCTGAGAGACTAAAGTCAACTACCTGCAGACATGGTTGTTGTGGGAATTGGAATATGTCCAAACACAGGCCTTTTTGAAGGCCAATTAACTTTGGAGAAGGGGTGATCAAAGTAAGTGGGCGAATGCAGACAAGCAACAGTTCAGTCTACGCGGTTGAAGATGTTGCGGCATTTCCTGTTAAATTGTTTGGGGAAACTTGTACACTTGGGCACGTAGATTCTGCCTGAAAATCGGCCAGACATGTCGTCGCTGCAATATTGAGTCCAGATAAAGCAGTTGATGACTTTGAGTACCTGCCATTTTTTATTCAAGAGTCTTCACATTGTCTTGGCAGTTTTACAGGGACAATGCGGGGGAGGTTGTGCATTTTGGGGATGACTCTGGAAAGACAATTGGGAGGGGGGGTATTGGATAAACAAAGATAAGCTTATTGGGTCATTCTTTGAAGGAGGAACCAAAGAAGAGTATGAAGCTATAGCCAAGGCCACAAGGCTTAGGCCAGCAGTGGAAGAATTAGCAGAGGTAGAAAGGCAGGGCCGGGGGTTTGCATTGACAATCAACAAGCAGCTGCAAAAAACCATTGTCTTGGATAAACCATTCGTGAATGCTTGGCACGCCACAGCTGGCTTGATAGTGGCTGCATCAGTAGCAGCATTTGCTTACTGTTATGGGAGGAGACGTTGAGGGTGGTGAAGAGTTGTGTTTGTAATTGATTGATGTAATACATACCATGTTTTACTATTGACAGGAGAAGTAGATTCAAAATTACGTCCCACCATTTATCATTTGGCCACGCACATACTCAACAAGAATGTTGCTCATTACAGAAATGGAAGACACGTCCTCATTTTACAGCTCTAAATAGCAGTGTAATATCCTACTGTTACTTCGATAGTGGCTGTGAATTTACTAAACCGTACGAAGAAGGTGGGCATTTGGTATAGTGGAATGATTCTCAGAATGCTCCATCAGTGATATTTGAATATTTCAATAAATACTATTATATAAGAGGGCCATTTTAGTCCATCCCTGTTTATCCTCCTACTATCCATTTTACTTATTCTTTACTTACACCAAGAGAGAGAGAGCCAATGGCAACAGCAACACTCTTCTCTTCAACATCAAAGCTACCACTTACCCTCTCTTTACCACACTCTTACCATATGCCTTCCTTCACCAAACCATCGCTAATCAACTTCCCTCATCACTCCTCCTCCTTCTCCCTCACTAACCACCGCCGTCTCCGCCCCAAAAACAATTGACACGCTTGGCGCCGGCATCTCCTCCTTGACTCTTGAGGAGGCTCGCCAACTCGTCGAATACCTCCAGGATAAACTTGGAGTCTCCGTCGCCGCATTTGCCCCTACCACTGTTTCCGTCACTCCAGGTGCCGCCGCTACCGCAGATGCTCCAGTTGTGGAGGAGAAGATGGAGTTCGACGTGATTATTGACGAAGTGCCGACTAACGCAAGAATTGCGATAATTAATGCTGTTAGGGGTTTGACGAGCTTGGCTTTGAAGGAGGCTAAGGAGCTCATAGAAGGCTTGCCTAAGAAGTTTAAAGAAGGATTCTTTTTAAGGACGAGGCGGAGGATGCCAAGAAACAACTGGAAGAGGCGGGTGCTAAGGTTTCTATCGCTTAAGTGGAGTGTGGATTTGAGGTTAAAGTTTACTGCAATTTTTGCTAATAACTGGGGAGAAAATTGTAGCTTGGGAATTTGTAATGCTTGAATTTGTGAGGATTAAGTAAGTTCGAGTTGAAGCTGTAAGCTCGAATGAAGTAATTCAATTAGAGCTTGTGAATTTGTAATGCTTGAATTTGTGTGGATTAAAGATTTACGATCGGGCTCCCGACTTGGATTGAGCTAAATGGGTAAGATTTAAAGCTCGAGCCTAATTGGGCGAAACTCGATTGGGACTTTTTTATTTTTATTTTTTAAAAAATTTGAATATAATTTTATTTAATTAATTTTTATTAAATTAAATTTATTAATAAATGATGATAAGATTATATAAAAATGAAAAAAAATAATTAAAGTGAGAGCAATTTAATTAATTAAAATTATGAATTTTAATTGAGTAATAAAAATTGAGATTTTATA
>JANITW010000008.1:13447252-13467392 GCA_027564335.1 Erythroxylum williamsii | reverse complement strand
AAATTATGAATTTTAATTGAGTAATAAAAATTGAGATTTTATAATAAAAGGATAAATAAATTGTATATATTGATCAAAGAGGTAAAACTGAATTCAATAATAAAGAATGATAAGATTATAAAAAATAAAAGAAATTGAGATTTTATAATAAATGAATATACAAAATGTATATAAATTCATAAAATGAATAAGACGAACAAAATTCAATAATGGAGGAGGATGTGGTTATAAGAAATAAAAAAATAATTAAAGTGATCAATTTAATTAATTGAAGTTACGAATTTTAATTGGCTAATAAAAATTGAGTTTTCGTAATGAATAAATATATACAACTTACATATATTGATAAAATGAATACAATGAAATGAAAATTATTTATGAAAGAGGATATGATTATAGGAAATAAAAAATTATAATTAAGGTTATTAATTTAACTAATTGAAGTTACAAATTTCAATCGATTAATAAAAGTTAACATTTTATAACGAATGAATATATAAAAGGTACCCATACTAATCAAATGAATAAGAAGAATCTAAATTCATTAATAAAGGAGAACATAATTATAAGAAATGAAAGAAAAGATTTATAACTAAAATGATTAGTTTATAAATTTTAATTGATTAATAAAAATTGATATTTTTTAATAAATGTATATATAGGACGTATGTATATTGATCAATTGAATAAGATGAATCACAATTCGTTAATAAAGGGGGATATGATTATAAAAAATGAAAGAAAAATATAATTAAAGTGATCAATTCAATTAATTGAATATACAAATTTCAATTAATTAAAAAAATAGAGATTTCATAAATCATAATGAATAAAATTTGTAAATTGATGACATAATTTACGAAAATAATTATCCAAATTTTGTAAATGATACAATTTACAAAAAATCAAGATAAAATCATAATAGAGACTAGAGAGAATAGAGACTAGATGGACTAAAAGAGTAGTTAATTGTTGTAGTTAGGATCGTCAAAAGTTGGCATCACTTTCTTTGTAAGTAGAAACATTATATTTAATAATGTAATATTAAAGTTAAAAGAATATTAAAGACATCGTAATAATAAATAAATAAATATATCTTTATCTTCGAATAATTTATCAAAATAATGTCCATTTGATTGATAAATATGACTAGTAATCTTCGCATTAGTACTTGTGGTTGTATTAATACACAAATTTAAAAAATAATATAATGTTAGATAATATATAAAAAGATGAAATTGATATATCAAAAATAAAAGAATTTGCCTTCAACATTTTTATCATCTAACCAACTTCGAGCACGCATAAGGGCTTTCACAATACAAAGATAAAATTGAGCACGATGAAGACTAACAATTAAACCACTAGTGCTAAAAATAGACTCTAAAGCAACAGTGGATGACGGAATTGCTAATAGGTCTCTTGCAATTACTTGCATGATCGAAAAATTATTTTCACAACTCTTTTACCATAATAATACATCAAACTGCACACCTTCAACTTCAGTCACACAATCTTCTATCAAATATTTATCTAACTATATCTTATTATACAAAGTCCTAACCTATTTTTCTTACATAAATTTATAAAGTGAAAGTAATAAAGTACTCTTAGAAGATAAGTTTGAACTTGAAACTGAATCCAAAGTTGAATAGTTTGAACTACTGTAATCATGATCCTAAATTTTGTCCATTATGAGTTGACAATCATTAAATAAATCATACCATAATTGTTTAATAACATCACCGCACAACATATTATATATATAATTAAACCCATTTGTCTTGTATCTCAATTCCAACACAAATAAAACTGCAATAATATACTTAACCATATGCTATTAAGAATTCAACTTCTTCATCATCTGTTGTACCATAACCTGATAATCTCATTAAAATCAAACATCCAATAAAATAAAGCTTTTTTTTAATCTCACATATAGTGCTAAAGCAACAATGCGAAGTTAGATATTTTGTTCCCAAGAATATTTCAACCGTAGTATAAAATAATTCTAACTTCACACAAAGTTCTCTAGCTAAGTTCCATTGATCTTTTATAGATATGCAAATGTACTTAGAATCTCTTTATCTTAGTCTGGTAAACATATTAACATATTAGAGTGTCGACTTCAACATCTTAAGGGTTAAGTTTCATCTAGTTGGACAATCCAAAACTAACTTTTTAGTACTCAGAATGCATAGTTGTTGCAGTTTCTTCAAATTTCTTAACTCTTTTTAGTGTTTCACTCCAATATACTACACTATTTCGAGTCAAATATATTGCTTCCATTATCATTTCCAACCCCATACTTCACAATCAAATTTAGAATATGTGCAAACAACGTATATGGAATAGTCTTCCACCAACCAACAAATTCTTAACTCGTATCTTATTATCCAACTTTTCAATTATAACATCATTTGTGCTACAATTGTCTACTATTACGGTTGATAATCTAGATTCGCTATTAAAGTTTATCAAACAGCCTCCCAACATGATTGCTATCCTTTCGATTGTATGTGGAGTTGGCACATAAATGAACCTATTATGTACAAATATGACCAACATCAATCATAACATAATGAAAAGGTAAATGATAACAATATTAATGTAATATTAGTTGAAGATGTCGCGTCTATAGTTTTGGGTAATCGTTGCAAAATTATATTAATACTCTTAATTCTCCTATATATAGTTGCATGATTAAAAAGAAATGATTTAAATAAGCAAGTAGACTAGCTCTGCAGTCATTTATCGCTTGTCACCAATCATGCCTTGATTTTAGAAAAGGAGTCTTGTAAACTTAAACAAAACCAAAGTTTAGAAAGAAAACTATAATTTTAATACATCATAATATTGATGATAATATAAATGTATTATTAAATTCCCATTTGCTAAAATGCTACAAAAAATACATTCAAACAATAGGGATACAAGCATTCAACAGTTTTTTGTACCCCCACTTCTTACCTTTTATTGGTGATGCCAATAACTCTTGAATTATAACCTATTTTATTGAATTGTGTGAACTAGTGCATCTAAAGTAGCATTCATCTCAAGATATGAATGAGTGCATCAGGGTATGACTTTACAAAAGTGAAAGGAAGCTTTCATCTATAAATCCATGGTTAAGAACAAAGAAAACAGTTGTACCATTACACCAATTAAAGACTAGTCATAAGAACCACAGGCAAAACTAAGGCAGAGCAATACATACATATTCCAATTATTGGGTTATAGTATAAATAAATCTATATACAAATAAGTGAATGGAAATAATCAAGAAGTAGAGCATCTATTATTTAACATGTGATAACATTTTCGACTTATCTTTGGAAAAAAGATCAATCCTCCTAATCATAACACCAATATTGATTTTCTAGATCATCTTGGAGCCTTTATAAATTTAAACATATAGATATATACTCAAAATGGTAACTACAAACTAAAAAAAAATTATTACATCGTATGATTATGTTAATTTCTAAACTGGATAGAGCATCGCTTGGTTTGTGTAAAAGAGATAGGACTGGAAAATTGTTAAGCTACTGACGAACCAAATAGTAACAAAACAATATATGACAAGAATATTTGAGAGGATATCATGTGATGCAATTTCCATAAGTGCTCCCTTTTATCAAGAATGATATCCCTATCTTGTTTCCTAAAAATTAGACAAAGGTGCTGCTAGTTCGACTGAAATAGTGGAAGAGCGTGCGAGTTGCTTCAAACGTTTGAATGAAGTGTAGGAAAGTTATGGATTTAGGGATGCTTTTATAATCATCTGAAGAAAAAGAATTAGAGATTTAGGATGTTTTAACAATTGTCTAAAGAGAAGAAAAAGAATTAGGGATTTGATCTTGTGATAAAGCAGTGAGTATTAAAGATTGAAGAGAATTTGTGTCTGATGTAAAATGGTGAGGATTGAGGAATTAGTTGAAAGTAAAATGGAAAGTTTTATTGTTGTGGGATCCTTTTAAAATATAATAATGCCACATCAGCAAGAATTAGGTCCCACTAATATGAAAATATTTTTAAAAAGTCACATCGTATATGACATGGCATTTAACTGACAGAGGGTAACCCCCGTTAGGTTTTCCATTTTCATAAGATCTATTTTGAACATTGTAAATGTTGAGGTCCACATTGAACACTTGAAAACATTAAGGTTCAACTTATATTTTGTTGTAAATGTTAGGGTTTAAATTACGCTTTTGGCCATATTTTTTGTTTTCCTTATTCCGTTTCCTTTATTAGCTTATTTAACCCTTTGGCTCCATTATAACCCTATCAAAGTCTTTTTAATTTTTGCTTGTATATATCTATTTTTTACAATGGAGATTATAATATTTTCAAGCTTATGATAAGATCATTGTCACTAGAAGATGATAAGAGCACATCACCCAAATTCTAAGAACTTGTCTAAATGAGTGACATCTTATAAGGACATGCATCAAACTTGTATGATGAACATATATTTGCTTATACTAAGGTCCGAGATGTTAAGAAGTAGAATAAGACAGATGTCATAATTATTCTTAAATTAACGCTAGTTTTCTTAAAATTAAATAAAGAAATAGTACAAAATTGACATCGATTATAACTTGATGTCAGGCGCCTTCAAGTTTAAAGCCTGCATAATTATATTTTTGCAACCTTGTCTATGAATATTTGTATTAAACTTTTAAGAGCCCCCTTGCTTAGTTCTCTTTTTTTTTTTTTCCTAACTAGAGAAGTCAATGGATCGGGTTGCGTCCTTTTTGACATCTCTATTCCTAACATTAGAGGAAGATTCAGAATAAGAATTAGAAAAGCTTATGACATGTTTTCTACTTCTTCTACATTTTATTTTGATTATGTTTAATGGCTAGGAACCTTAGCTAGGGTTAAAGATGCATCTTACAAAGACTCTTCAATTATTTATACATGTTTAAATTATTTGATTAGTCAAATATATTTGTTTTCTTAATATTAGATTTGTGATTGGTCACTATAGATTTAATCTTAGGAAGTATATAAATTATTCATTGGTGAAGTAGAATCAATTCACTAAAAGAATAAATATTTTGTGTTAAAGAACAACGATATCCTAGACTTCAGTGATGATCATATTGATTGACTATTCTTAATAAATTTGATTATGTTAAATTATGCATTTATAAATGGTAGCTACCTAATTAAATATACTTGTATACCTCAAGAGGGTATAGGCAATTTACATTAATTGTTATTTTAACCTAGATAATCAAGCTTGTTTGATAATTAAAAGCCCATATAATTGAATCATAAAGCCCTAATGTTCATTTACTTATCTTTCTGTGTTACTTTATTTGCTTTGTTTTCTTTACTTTATTTATTATACTCTTAAATTAATTAATTTAATTAAATATTAATAAATTTAATAATTTGTTGTTTATGATATTGATACTTTATTTTATTATTTTATTAAATATTAATAAATTTACTAATTTGTTGTTTATGAGATTGATACTTTATAATTACTCCGATTTTAATAAACTATTTATGATTAATTTTGTGCCCTTAAAAATAGATAGTAGATTTATGCTTGTTTGGAGAAAAAGTTTATCAGAGATAAGAAATAATTGCATTTAGTACTTTGATGGAAAAGCAAGTATAAAATGAATGATAGCGGCAAAACCCTTCCACTTGTTACGACGCCGTAACATGCACCCGATGTAGTGGACCTATGCACAAGGATCAGACTTAAACGGTTTATACAGTGAAACTCTCACTGTGAATCAGAGTCCACCAATGGCGACGGTGTCGCTGACGGCGCTGGACGACGATACAGTGCGCAGTATGTCCATTGGGGCCGTTTTCTCGGACTTCGTAAGATTCAAAAACACTGTTTGGTTCCTTAATTATCCCAATACCATTTGGCTATTATAGTGGTTCTTGTTCTTTGAAAGGGTGGGAAGGTGAACTCGGTTGATTTCCACCGAAAAGACGACTTACTGGTCACCAGCAGCGAGGATGATTCGGTTCGCCTCTTCGACATTGCAAGTGCCAAGTGAGTTTTCCGACTTTTTTACTGTTTGGATCGTATTGCTTGAGAATTCTTGTGAATAGTGATTGTGAGCGTGGTAGAAGAAATGTGGACTTACGTTTATATGTGAAACTTTTCAGGTTGCTGAAGACAACTTTTCATAAGAAACATGGGACCGATCGTATTTGCTTTACTCACCACCCAAGTTCTGTTATTTGTTCCTCAAGATACAATTTGGATACCTCTGGAGGTGGGTTTTTGTTGGTATTAGTTGCGTTGGCGGGTAGTGAATTGGCATCTGAGTTTAAAGTTTTCGATTCTATGGAATTTATGCTCATGTTACTTATAGCTGAGGGAGTGACAGCAGACGGTTAAGTTTCTTTCTTTTCCCTGTTTACAGAATCGTTGCGCTATCTATCCTTGTATGATAATAGATGCCTTCGCTACTTCAAAGGGCATAAAGAAAGGTACCCTTTTACTGACTTATAGGAACTCTCTTATCAAGGGTCGAAATCGGTTGTATCAGGTGCAATCCAAAAATCAATTGTTTACATGAACTAATGGGGTTAATGTGCACATTACGGTCAAAATTTTACTGGTCTAAGTGGTTTTCCTACAGAAGTTTTATACATTCTTGTTTGTTTTCAAGGATATAGGAGCGTTTTTGGTAGAAGATTCTATATTACACTCCCTGATAGTTTGGCAGCTTGCAAATCTATCTGAAACAAGCTTATGCATTTCTTTTAGTTGTATGTGCTCCAGGCATAGCTTACCTTCATTTGCTTCCTCACTCTATCAAACCTTGTGTCTTACTATCTTAAAATGCTTGAATCATGCTAAATCACGATGCTGATGACCCAGTCTTATCTTCACAGGGTTGTTTCCCTCTGCATGTCCCCAATCAATGACAGTTTCATGTCTGGTTCTCTTGATCACAGTGTCAGAATATGGGATCTTCGTGTAAATGCATGTCAGGTTTGTTCCCATGTTAATTGGAATTTAATGCATGGTTTCCATCAAGCTTTAAAAGCTGTTAAGATAACTTGCAATCTTCATCAGTATCTGGGACTTCTTCCTGTACACCATTGTGATTTAGGCTTACTGCGTTAGTTTACAGGGAATTTTGCGTCTTCGTGGTAGACCTACTGTTGCATATGATCAACAAGGTCTTGTGTTTGCTGTGGCAATGGAAGGGGGTGCTATTAAATTGTTTGATTCACGTTCATATGACAAGGTGTGTACTCTCAGAGCAATTCCAACAAGAACGTTCTTGTCCAAGTTGCATCACCTGAATTCTGCATTGTTGATCAACTGATTTGACTGTTATTTTTAATTGTAGGGTCCATTTGATACCTTTTTAGTTGGTGGAGATACAGCCGAGGTCTGTGATATAAAATTCAGCAACGATGGCAAATCAATGCTTTTGACGACAACAAGTAATAGTATTTATGTTCTTGATGCGTATGTAGGAGAGAAGGTTAGTTTCCTTGGTTGACTAACTAGAGATTTAGAGTGTTAACTTATCCCCTGAAGGCTGGGTAAAGCCATTTGACGAGTTTTAAAATGCATATCATTTGTTCCCTGTGCAGCGATGTGGTTTCAGTATGGAGCCATCTCCAAATACAACTATAGAGGCAACATTTACCCCAGATGGCCAGTATGTCGTGTCAGGTGTCTAACTTTTGTAACCTGAAACAAATGGATGGTTACCTGATAAAAACTTTTAGTGATTTCCTATTTTGTGCCCTCAAACGGCTAAAATGCAGTTTTTATCCTATATTCAGTCCTGGCATTAATCTAAGCGTACAAGGAAGTTGACATCTATGATTGATTCGATTAATACTATGGAATAAGACTCCTAATATGAATTTAATTTAGGTTTCCTTCTTGGTATCACTTTTATTCCTGCAACCTATCGTTCTATTACTAATCTGTCTTTTGAGTTGAACTGGACAGCTTTCAACCATCACATCTGTGTTGACTAGTTTCTGTCAGTAACTGATGGATATAGGAGTCTTGAATTGCTTAGCTCTTGAGAACATCCAACGCATGCATACTAATGATTTTCAAGTTTGAGCCTTTGAGAAGTCAATGCCTCATACTCGATGGTGAACAAATTCACTAGTGAATCCATTTACCTCTTTCTACATTTTGGTTAATACGAATACACCTGAATACCAATTTCAACGCAATTTTATGATGCATTTCTTGGCAAATTATGAAAAACTGTGCTAACTTTTTTTGCTATAGGCTCGGGAGACGGTACACTGCATGCCTGGAACATCAACACGAGGAATGAGGTATTTATAAGCTTTTTTATTGCTTTCACTACAAGAACTGTATTAACGAATGTGACATAACCACAAGTGGTTGTACACAACTTCTTGTTACCTTGTGATAAAGAGAAGAATTGAGAGGATATAAACCATGCCTCGTACCACTTCTACCATTGTGGAACAATTGTTTGTCTGTTGCTGCTAAGACATTATATCGATTGCTCCTTGAGAATCCTCATCGAAGGCTACAAAGTAGCAAGCAGAGGATCGTGCTTTTGCATTTAGCCTTTTACGTAGTTCTGCGATTAGGTGCTTGGATAATTCAGTTAAGACTAAGTTGTACTAGACTGAAAAGCATATAGATATTAAGCGATCATTTCATCACAATAGTTTAAGCTGTTGTGTGAAGTCAATTCAATTGATTTTATATATTCTCTAACACACTCCTTCAAGTGAAAGTCCTTTGGGCTTAAAACTTGCACAGGCCTATTTTACCTTGTGCTTAATTTAATTAGAATAGGTGGGTGGTAGGATTCGAACTTATGATTATTTAGTTATAGAGGCTCTGATATCATATTAAGCGACCATTTCATTACAATAGCTTAAGCTGTTGTGTGAGGTCAATTCAATTGATTTTATATATTCTCTAACAATAGATACAGGCTGCGATTACCTTTAACATTAGCCATCGCGATGCAAATAAAATTTGATGGTTGGCAGGTGGCGTATTGGAATAGCCACGTGGGAATTACATCATGTTTGAAGTGGGCTCCTCGCCGAGCCATGTTTGTTGCCGCATCTACCGTGCTCACTTTCTGGATACCCGACAATTCTAAATCACACACCATAGACACAGAGGCTACAGTTCAACCAGATCATGCTCAATGATGGATATCAATTTCCTTTCTGCCATTGGGAAAGAAGGGACTTCTACTTCTTGCTTATAAGTTCTATCATCTGCAGTTTTTCAAGTTTGATGACAAATTTTATGCATGCGAGAATTGGCCGAAGTTAACTTGTATCTCTAATGCTTATAATCTTATGTCTTCAAATGTTTTTGCAAGTGTATTCTTTCCCTCCTGCAAGCATTTGTGATTATTGGTCTAGCCTTTTGATATATAGAAAACAGATTTCAAAAAACAATAATGTGCATCGTTGCATTTGTAGCAAGTGCGGTATGAAAATTAATGTCTTTGCTTCAAAGGAGAACTCGGATCCTAAAATGGAATCCACGTGGGGAGAGTGGAGAGATGAACAAAACATTAAAGGTAGCATATTGAAATTCAACAATTGATGCCAAAAGACTAAACATCAAATGCCCTCGTGCTACATAAGGAGCTCAAAAACTTTTAAACTTACAAACTTCCTGGGGACTCTTTTACAACTACATTCAATTAAGAAAGGACTCACAAGAAAGTAGAAACCCAGCCCTCAAAAGTATAAACTCCGAAAGGCCAATTTTTACAGCATCCCTTCATTTCCCTTCGTGTTGTGTTTTCCTCCGAACTTCCTGGCCAACTTCCTTGGTCTTCTGTCCAACATAACCGGCCATGTCCTGCATTCGCTTCTTAGCCTGGTCCAATTGCTCAGGCACGGCCTGACTGGCCTGCCGGAAATAGTTCACGAACCATGACAACGATGTAAGTCCGGTGAGTCCGAACGCACCAGACGCCAAGAATGAAGTTACAGCAAAGGCTAAGACAAGAGCGGCAGGAACGAGAACGGGACTAAACAAGAAGAAAACTGGGGTGGTGATTGTAAGTCCGATGAGACTTCCAACGAGTGTTATACCTGCAAGGGCTAGAAGACCACCGCCAACCGGAAGCATGGTTATCACAGCCAGAACTTTTGAAGCTGACGGGCCTCTCTGCTGTTGAGGACTACCCTTGATGCCACCTTCATGGCGGTGTTGCGTGTGAACTTGCACTTGATGAACGATCAGCCATTGTTGGTGATACAACTTCAAAGCTTGTAGAATTCAGATAAAAAAGAGAGATGGGAGAACACTCACAGAGGAGGTGTGGTGGTGGAGCTTTAATGAAGAGGTGGTGCATGCAACATGCTGACAAGTAAGTGTTGAGATGGTGAGCTAAGGCTTTGCATGAGAAACAAGTTCCAGTGTCTTTTGCTAAAAGATTTTGAAAAAAAAAAGAGGTGGCTTCTGAGGAGGGTATCATTGTTGACACATCGCCATTTTCAGGTCTGAACAATTTGCAGTCTTGTTCCTTTGGTTTCATTTGGTGGGTCGTTTTAAATGGCATATTACGAGCATCTTGTATAGTTTTCTTTTCTTCTCCCTCTTGTAGGGGTTCGACAAGTTAATCAACCAAATGCACCTTCTAACAGGAAGCTGCAATATTATTGCAATGAAGTACATAAGATCCAATTTAGGAGGTCTTAGTGTACAAGGATCCTTAATACTTCTTTTACGTTCGTTTGATTTCTCGACAACGCTGATGCACTAACGACAGCATTCTACAACTTGGGCATAGCACTAATGGATCCCCTGAAATGCTCATAGCCCAATTTAAAGCCTGTAAGTGGAGCGTATGCCACTTTAGTTTTTAATATCTTGAAAGCTTCATCTTCTCCTGTGTGGGCAACTACCCCTGTGATGTGGGATTATGGATCAAGGTTGAGCAACATTGTGTTATGAGCCCACTAACCCTACTCTGGACCTTATAATCACCAACATCAACTTGATTTTTCTTGATTAAAACTCTCAACTAATTGATTATTGAATTAAAATCAATTGAATTCGACTAGTATTTTAATAAGAATATTATTTAGATTAAAATACGTACTAATTAAAATTCAATTAGAGTTGGAAGAGAAATAATGTGAATGTTATAAAGATTGAATTAAAATACGTAGTATTAATATAACTTACTATTGTTTAAACAAGAGAAAAGGTGAATTAATAATTTGCTTAACATAATTTGAATATACTGTGATCCAATTATTAAAAAAAAAAAGAAAAGGAAATATTCTTTACAGTATAAAAATATGAATTTTGTGTTTTATAAAAGACGATCGCCTAACCGTTAAGAATTACATACTAGGGTTAGGGGTAGGCAGTTAGCAGGCATGTAGCGGGGTAGGCGAGAGGGACAGGACTCAAGAGGCGGCATTGCACAAGTGCGTGAGATAAAAGTAGAAGGAAAGGGGGCATGTGGTAAGGTAGGTCCAGTGGGCCTCTGAGCAGAGAACATCTTCCAGTCAATCAATCAATCAATCAAATCACATCAATCAAAATTAAAAAGATTGCTGCAACGTATTGTAATGTATTGGAACAGAGTTCAGTTGTCTTTGGTCGTGGCTGGGACTTTGTTTGATGGGTCGTTTTAATTTTTGGGCGGCTGGGGATGAGGGTGCCCCTAAATTCAACTCAAGTCTGCTACTGATGCCCCTTCTCATTTTTTCATAGCCAATTATGTCCCTTCCTTTTTTGTTGCACCTTTCAAGACTAGCCTCTCATTTCTTAGAAATACAGAAATGCAATTACATTGGATTGAATGATCACCAAGGAAAGAAACCTGCTCGAGCAAATAGACATGACGATGTGACCCAATCATGAAGACTTATGGAATCGAAACACTTCACTAGTGACTAGACTATATAGACCAGGCCCCCCCCAGATTATGATCGCACTCTTTATTCCTCTGTATCCGCTCGTGCGCGTGCTTTGTTTGTGCATGCCCATCTCAGACACATCTTTACCAATCTTTCTTGTCATCAACTCATCTTTTTCTATTCCACATCTCGTTTATGTATGATACTCACAATTCTTCTCTTTTTCCTTGTGATTATAAATGGGTTTTGAATAAATTCTATTAATGTCTGCCGTAGTCACATACTTGAATTAATCTGCAGCTTTGATTTAACGGCTTAGCTAGTTTTAAGGAGGATTCTGACAAGCAAGTTACATAGCACTTGACAGTGACCTTGAGGGAGGGAGTTGAGTCTTTAATAACTGCAACCTCTTCTGGTGAAGAATAGATCCAGGAGGATGAGGAACTTATGGTCAAGGATATTGGATATAGTGAAAAAATCCAAGTAAGATACTCCATGCCATTTTGTTGCTGTAGGTGCAAGTACCCCTCACATGGGAAAACAATTCCTCTTGTTTCCTACAACTCTAGGTGCCTGTACATCTTCACTGTTATAGAAAATGACAGTGGCACTTTATAATTGGAGAGCCCCTTCAGAATTCACAAGAATTTATCAGCTCAGCCCATAGGGTTAAAGGAAATTGGAATTGTTACTGAAAGTCCACAAAGCTGCAGTGTTACTTCTTTTACGTCTATCAAAAGACAGTATTGTTGAATCTAGTCAAGTCGTTGCGAGCTTTGAGGTTGACGTAGAGAAAAGTTCGAAAAAAGGCATGACCATTTTCACTTGTTCACACTTAGGTTCTATAAACTCAGTGGTCGTGGTCACCTTGTTCTATAACAAATTAAGAGGAAATGTCAACCTGAATCTAACATGGACAGAAGTAGAAAAGGAACTGAATTTACACCGTGTTAAAAGTCACGAGCAGTAAGATTCAAACACCATAAGCAGCCGTTGAAGTTATGCGGATAGCCTATGTAACAGACATCTTGTTATTCAAAGAAGACCTTTTTAGATATGGAAAAGGTTAGTTTTCATAATCGAATGTAAACAGAATCAAATGTGTGTAAGAAATTGAAGACTTGAGCAGTTTTAGCCGATCCCTTTAGCATTTAATTCACTTGTGATAGGAGAATCATCTCTTGGATATACAAACATATATCGTTTAGTAATTTACTTTCCACCTTAAACTTTCAAACTAGAAGATTTTTTAGTAATTTACTTTTCACCTTAAACTTTCAAACTAGAAGATTTTTATTTTTACTATTTATGATAAAATGAGTGTAATATAAAACTCTTCTCTTTCTGTCTCATTCCATTCTATTATATTATAAATTTCTTCCCAAATTATAAAATAATATTACATTTTATTTTATTTTATTAATAAACTCTCAATTAAACATACCTTAAGAAATAAGACTTGAGATCAAGTCAATCAAAAGATGAACGTTGCTGGTACAAATTCCATCAAACTTTAGGTCGGCTAGAATATATGATGATTAATCTGACGTTATCTTTGGAGCGGCATATGATTGATTGCATTATGATATTGTAGAAAGCTAAACTACAATTGGGTGGTTTATAACCAATCAGCTGCTAATGCTCGGTAGTATCGTAAAATATATGAGGTCGGCAGGAACATAAAATGCACTCAAGGCATGCATTATTTGGTCCAAACATAGAATAATTGTTGGTTTTTGAACTGAATCGAGTAATCATTAAAGAGTCAGTAGTGCGGCATCTTTCTATAATGTGGTATTCATAGAGCTTGAACTCCTGTAAAAGAAGTGCTTCACAGTCTGCTTGTAAGCAAGGGAAAGGAATAGATTTCTGGCATAAAATTGTTTTTGTACATAAAATCCTAGTAATAGCACAAGCCTCTAAAACAGAAAATAGATGCAGACAGATATGTACTGAAAAACACCTTATTTCAGAGTTCTTACCTAGAGAAGTACGGTCTTACAGGCTAGCAATAGGGGAGGATCCATTCAAGATAGGATATACCCAATGATAAGGAAAACTGTTTTCTGCATAAGAATTAAGAAACCCTAAAAGGGTATTCTGCTAATTAATGATATAATGCTAGGTACAAATGCAATTACAGGTGCTTGCAGATCGGCTACTGAAAGTTGCTACCATCTCCTGTGTCTTGGCCACCACCATAAGGGTCATTGTTCCAGGGAGAAGGGTTATAGAAACCAAGGTTTTGATCGTACGAACCTCCTCCGCCATGATTCGTCCTTCTTCCAAACTGAGAGGGTTGTGGCATTTCGTTGCAGGCATAGCGGATCAAGTCAGCATTTGTAGCATCCAATTCCTTTTGGAGTCTCATAACCTGCCTTTGGAGGACTGAGATGGCACCAACACAACCATATACAGGATCTTTCATCCTTGCTTCAGCTTCGTATGCAAGAGAGTTCACAGCATCTTCTCTTTGGTGGGGAAGTACTTCATTCAGGAGCTTGCTGACATTGCTTGCTCCAAATATCTTGTGAACATTGGCAAACTTCTGGGGCTCTTCTGGTGGGAAATACGGTGCAAAGATGCAATCTGGCATGCATTTCCTCCTCAAGAACTTGCAAGCAGCACATGGGGAATTGGAGTAACTAGAGGAAGCCATCTACTATATATGCTAGCTGCAAAAGATTCAAACCAATAGTTTCGTTTCCCACATTCTCTTTCCTAAAAAAAAGAACTCAGCTTTATACTATTATTTCAGCTATTCCTTGATAGAATTATCAAGAAACGTTACGAACTTCAAGTTGGTATAGGAAACTTTGTCTCTCTCTATTGGACACAGTTTAGCACCACAGCCACAGGTAGTACTTTTCATGAAGCATACAAACCTCCTGCCTCCTTTTCAAACTTCTTTTACTTTTTAGGCCTGCAAGCAGCCTTTCTTGAATTTAATGCTCCTATTTGAACCTGTACATATTTCTTGAAATTTACTTGGAAACCTATATATAGTCACACACTCACAAACAAACAACAAAAACAAAGAGCATAGAATACAAAAACAATATACTGATAACTTGTCTCAGTCCTGTGGTAGGATTCTTGCTTGGTCAAATAGTTTTGTAACTTCAAAAAATACTCTTCTCACTCTATTTTTTTTGGTCACTCCTTCTCTCCTATCTCCAAATTTTGATTCCTAGGCCCTTCTGCAGTATTGCTACATGATTGATTTGATCATTGATGTGAGCAGTGGGATCTATCTGGTGCAATTTCAACCTTCACTGTTAATCTTTTCTCAGGAGAAGAAAAGAAATTATAGGGGTAAATTAGAAGTTAAAGATACATAGAACAGAACCATTGATCAACTCTTGTCACACTGATGGAGTTTTATCCAAAAATACATGAGAAAAATGTAAAATTGGAGTCAAGTATGAAGTTTATACCTTACCTTCTCCAAATATGGTTCTTTGATCAGGAGAACTGGGGAATATACCTATCCCTTTGTGTATACTCTTTCAAGATCTATAGGCTGCTAGTGCCCAGGAAAGCACACTATGCACCCCACTGAAAAAAGTTACTTATCATCAGTTATGCGAGAATTCAAAGAGGAAACCCTAACTGCAGGAGACACAGAGAGAAACCTGCAAATGCGGTGAAAAAAGGTGAGGAAAGATTAGAGAAGAAAAAGGCAGGCAAAGAGCATTTTAGTGAAGGGGAGTGGAAAGCAAAAGACAAGTGCAATTAATGGGGCAAGAAGTAAAAGGATGACTATGACACTGCTAGTTATAATAATGTAAAACACTGTTCAAGAACTTGGGCAATTAGCTTAAATTACGAAATATATATATATATATTATAATCATTAAAACCCCTATGCCCATAACTCTAATACCATAAATATATGCAGATATGAATCCCAAAAATGCACTCAGAGGGAATCATTTCATTTTTGTTGACCAGAACTTCTGTAACTATAGAGTACATACAAGACGAATTTGTGATAATGATGCGAAGTTCAGACAACAGCATATATACATGATGAGCTTATAAATGATTCAAAGTGACTCCAAGACTCCGTGGATCAACTCTGCTGAATCCATATGAACAAAATTAGATTAAAATGATGAAATCCAATTTGCAGCCCTCAGTTGTTAAATAGACCTTCGATTTTCTGCATAATGAGCCACCACAGAAGTTTCCATCATAGAAAACTCCAACGAAAAAGAAACAAGCTGAGAATAGTAAAAGATTGCCAGGATCTATACACTTGCTGATTAATTACAATTAAACAACATTAGAATTTTTTATACACACATATAAAAACACGTCTTTTCTTGAAGCAGTAAACGTCGTTTTACAATCGTACCGATGAATAGTATTATAATACATGAAACGTCACAAGGAGAATAACCATATCTTTCAGACCCTTTATTTGTTTGTCTACACGTACAGAAAGAATGATTCACAAACATTTTTATGCCATTGCGAACCAGTCTATCCAGCACTTGTAGCGATGTACTGCTCTAAATTATTAAAGGAACACAACTTAGATAAAGCTATATTGATGGAGTACTCAATAAAGGGATAGAGAAAATTTTGAAAGAGAAGAGGAAAGGGACAGATATGGAGGAAATTTAGGAAAAGTATGTGAAACATAGGAGAAAAGGAAAGGAGACTATTTGGCGTGCAAGAAATCTTATTTACTACCTTAAAGTATTATAACAAGGAAACAAATTACCAAAATCCCATCAATCAAATTCTCTAAGTAATATTCTTAAGTAATGTAATAATAAGCAAAGATACTAATTACAGGTGTCATAACAATGTAATACATATTGAACAATACATTTATAAAGGGAAAGGGATATTAATATTTATGTCTTTCTCCAAAAGTGGGATGCTGTGACTATTTACTTTTCCATTCCATCAGAAAGTATAAACACTTACTAACTTTGAATTCCCTTCCAAAGGTAGCAACTCATTCATAAGATATTGTCTCTAAACTAATCCAATGTGACATTGGTGACAACTTAAACTCACTAAAGTTAAATCACATGCTAATATATATTCTATAGCAATAAACTCAATAATGCTACTAAAGGAAAGCAAAGAATTCTTTAAGAATTGTTATATAGGTAGTTTGTAACAAAGAGATCCATGGCGAATCATACTCTTGCATATGATATGCTCTTCAATTGTATAACTTACTCGATCATTTGATGAGGCTACGGCCACAATTATGAGTTTGTTCTTGTTAAACTACCTTATATAGGATTGGCATCAAGTCTTTTGTTTTATATAATAAACTATTTAAGTTCTAGTATTGCAAACGCGTGACTGCACACGTTTTGTAATAAAAAGGTAGCTTCTTTTTCTAACCCTTGAAGAAAATCTGAAATCAGACTCTCTTAACTTCTATTATTGATTTGAACAATGAAAATAGAAGAAAGCTGCAAATTCTGAAACACGAAACTATTAGACTCAATTATTGCAAACAGTTTCTCAGGTTACACACAGTACAATTCTAAACTGAAATATTATCTGTTATTTGAGGATATGTATTAATAAAATGACATGAAGGGTTGGCCCCCTCATATTTCACTTCTCAGATGTAGCTTTTCATCTTATCTTTTCCCACCTGACAAATGTGACAACTTGCACGTACCCTAAACTCAATTTCCACATCTCCTCCTCAATTCTGCTAAAACGTGATTTGAAGGGCCATTGCTGACAATAGAGAACAAACTTTATGATCAGAAATGTGAGGTCATCTACTTTCTGCAAAAAAAAAAACATTTTGTGACACTAAAATAGATTCAGAATTTCAGATGAATCAGAACCATAAAAAATTAACACATGAAGATGCAAACCTGACGAATTTATGAACTAATGGAAAACACAGAAGAAAAGGTTGCAGGAAATTGACCATGTAATTAATACATATCCCAAACAACTCATGTATGTTCTTAATCATGTGTTCGTCACCCTATATAGTCAGCAACGTTCTGATCAATAGTTAATATTGGTTATTAGTTACTAGTCATGAAATTAATTAAAAAAATGTCAAAGTTTAAGTGAAGTTTCTCATAATTAACAAATTATAAATATTTGTGAAAATTTAAAATTTTAATAAAAAGACATTATTTAAGGACGACTCTTAATTTTTAGGATCAATTATGCACTATAGTTTTCAAAATCAGTATCTTATTTATATTACATAAAAAACGAAATCAAAAGTTTATAAGAAATCATTTGATTTCAATTCTCATTTTTTCAAATTAATTTTTAAAGGGAATAGTGTATGGTGAAGAGTTGATGACAATAACATAAGCATATTTGTATCTCTTCCATGATCAATCATAGGTACATGAATCTACTTTTTGATATCCCTATATCATATACAGACGCGTGCATGAGAACAAACATGCCTCTTCACTTTTTATTCGTTTTTTAAGACAAAAAGTTATGTGAATAGATCGTATAAGAACAATAGCCCACCTTCTCCAGTTCCCAATCTTTCTTTATCAACTTGATGCCACGAGGAAGGTTGCTTAAAAGTCATCAAGAAAAGAAATATAGAGATTCCATACCTACTATAAATCTGCATTACTCAAATCAAAATCTTAATCTAAATCCAAGATAGCGTCTGTTTAGATTTCCTTTGTTAATCTCACAATCTGAGACAATACGTATAGTTTGTAACTTTGTTCTAGGATGGGGACTACATTTCTATATGTTTCTCATTCATTGGTACCTACTAGGCTTTTCGTTTAACATTCAACTACTGATTTGAGTTCATGATTGGCCCTTGAGAGGAAAGTTTTGAAAAATGCAACAAAAGAAGAATATTTGAAAGATTTGAGTTTATGATTGGCCCTTGAGAGGAAAGTTTGGAAAATGAAATAAAATAAGAATATGTAAAGGAGACGTGTGGAATAAATGACTTGAGAGGCCATTATTTGTTGATGAAGTGTACAAGGCTAATGGATATCCAATTATTCATCACTCACTCATTCTTTTGCAATTGTATACATGAACACTTTATCACTTCATTTTGTATATAAATATACATTGCATTTTCAACTTGTAAAAATTTTGTTAAATAGATATTCATCCTTATTTTATTCTCTTGGTTATTTTTTTCATTTTCTTCTTATATTTCAGAAATTCAAACTCCTGAACCAAAACTATTTAACATATATGAACATCATATCATTTTAGTTAAGACTAGAAGACAAATTATCCCTGTTTGATAAGAATTATCAATCTCACCCCTTGAACTATAAGTATGTACACACAAGGACTTAATCTTCCTTTCTGTTTGAAAGTATACATGTGCCTATTCATAGTTGAAACCCAAAAAGGGGCACAAGTGATAAGCGCGCTCTTGATCCCAACCTCACATCAGTGAAAGAAAGCCCTTTATGTCGCAAAAGATGCTGATGTTTTGACATTGAAGTCAATGTAAAGTGTGCTATGGAACAATGAACGGTCTCAAAACGACTTGGTACGCTTATCATCATTACACGGGGTATCGGACAAGATGGAGAAAGTCAAGCATAAGACCAAGTAGCTTGCAGATCCATCTGGATTAGAAAAAGACCGCTTTTTGATATTTAAAAAGTTAATCATGAAGCCTGAAATTTTGGCCACCCCCTATAAATCTCAAGGCCTAGGTTACCTAATTATTCCAAGTAAACGAACTCGTTAAGGTCGCGATGTTGAGTTCCTCGAGCCATCCGAAATTGTTTGAAGAAAAAAAAAAGCGTGCATCCAAATAGGGTTTGTGCTTTGAAGTCTTTCAAGATTTGTTCCAAAGTCTACTACAAAGATGCATATCTTGACAAGTTATACGCCAATCTTGTTCCAAAGTCTACCACAAAGATACATATTTTGACAAGTTATACGCTAATCTGGTTCCAAAATCCGGAGAAGAAATTACATCCCTTTTTGTCTTCGCAGAAGCATATGTTTTAAATGTTTTCCATTTGGAAAATTAGATTCTTTTGTTACTAATTAATTCAAATCCCAAGAACTAATCTAAATTTTCAATTTGATGGGGGAAAATTATTTAATGTTTAAATGAGTTCAATCACATGTTACATAGGCCCTGTTTAGCAAACAGCTGATTGCATTAGCTGATAGCTGATTCTATTAGCTTTTAGCTGATAGCTGATTCTATCAGCTGATTTGACCAGCGGACTGCATTAGCGGTTTGGTAGAGATGTTTGGTAAAATTAGCTGTTTAATATTAGCTGTTTATGTGTAAAATGACTTATAAGGACATGAC
>JANITW010000008.1:13399020-13409824 GCA_027564335.1 Erythroxylum williamsii | reverse complement strand
GCCTTGAAGTGTGATCAAGCCCATTGCCAACATCAAATGAGCCTACAGGGTCGCACACAAAGAGTGATGTGATCTGGACTTATTCTCTTGGGCCTAATTTATTAGACATTGAATAAATATATATGGATATATTTATTGGGCTAGATTGAAATAAGTTGTCGGGCTTTTATTATATGAGATAATATGAGTCGAAACTTGTTGGGCTTCAATAATGCTAATGGGCTTAGGATTATGATGTTCTTATTCCTAATAGGAATAGGAATTAAGGTTTCTCTATAAATTGAGAAACTTATATCTCATTAGGTGTGAGACAAAAACCCTAGCCACTTTCGTTCTTCTTCCGAGAGATAATTTGTGCGGTGTTCAAAAGGGTTTTAGATTGTGCTAGTACACATTAGCCGCTACCAAATCATTCATCCTCGTGTGCATACCGGTAGTAGGTGGTAGGGACCGTCGTGGAAGGATATTCAGCTTAGGTTCATTTGCAAATATCTATTATTCACAATCCTCCACATCCAATACAGCAGTATCTAGTAGGCGGTCTACATCCAATGAAGTCCATGAACTTTAGAGCATATTACAAGCACTGACAACTCAGTTGCAACAGTCGATAGAGTACAAAGCCTAGCTCTATAATGAGATAGATGAGTTGAAGGGGAAGGGCAGCACCTCATCGCAACATTTAGAGCATCAATATTCACCAAATGAATAGCATAGTTGTAGTCACCAAATGAATAGGTATTAAATACTTATTGTTGTAAAAAAAATTATTATCAATTAAGATAATTTTTACTTTATATCATCAATCATTTCTGTTTTAACAAATTAAATATAGAAACAAATCAAAATATTATCAACAGATAACCAATAACTGTATAAATTATGCATCAATCATAAGATTATCAAATAAAATTAAATGCAGGGAAAATTTCAAAAAAATAGTGTTAGTATATTTACCGACAAAAAACCAAAATCTATCTTTAAAATGTAATCAATTTACCAATGGACAACTAAGTTCCATCGGTATAATTAGTCGTGAATTAATTTCCATCGCTATAATTAGTTGTGAATTTACAAACGGAATTGTCATATTTACTGATGAAGAAGAATTTTGTGTCGTCGCTAAATTTACCGACCAAAATAACATTCCATCGCTAAATTTACCGGCAGCACAAAATTACCATCACTAAATATAGCAATGGAACATAAAAGATTTGTCGGTAAATTAGCGACAGAAAATCTATGCTTTGTCGATAATTATTACCTACGGTCGTTTTTCCTATGACTTGTTCCATCGATAAATTTCATCGCTAACTTAGCTTATCGACGAAAAATCTACATATTCTATCGGTAATGTCCGTGGCTAAACTCCATTTTTCTTGTTGTGTTAGGTTGTTTGGTATTATGCTACTTTTTAAGGGTACTTTTAGAGATTTTCATTGTTTTTGCCCCTCTCCATTTATGGTAATTGTTTTATTAAGTTTTTGTTGAGACTGCCGCCATTTTTCCCTTCTTTGGCTATAAACCTAGGAGTTTCAAACATTAGACAGAGCTTTAAGCAGCTCTTTTGCCTTTACCCATTAGGCTTTCTTCTAACCTGATGCCACCATAACTTCTTAGTAACCTAACCCTATGGCCTAATATTCATGTGGGACCTCATATCCCTCCACCTTGAAACTTACCCTTAACTAAAAGTTTGTACTTTGAAAACCTTCCTCGTCTATACTCTAGCATAATCTCTATTGATAAAGGATGGTGTTTCAATTGTTTCCCCTTCTCTTGATGTACTTAAAGAAGGTTCTTGTTCATAATCCTCAATAATAATAATTTTCTTCTTGGATAAGAGACCGACTTTTTCAATAATAAAACTACGAGTATTTAAGCAATGGAAAGCTAAAGGCCTCATGGAGGTAATGCTCAATAAATGCTAGATATCATATACAAATTTTCTACTAAGGATAAAGCTTGAGAGGTGATTGAATCTAGTCCATGACACTTTAAAAGCTTCTAATCTTCCTATAAATCTAGAAACTAGAAAATATAAAGTGGAAGCATAACCTAATACAGGTTAATTTTCATAAAATTCTTCTTAAATATTGGTCTACTAAAGGTTAAGTCTTTTGGAAAGCTACATTAGCGAACCATTTTAGGTGAATAAGACTACTTCCTCTCAAAGAAAACTAGGTTATGCACACTTTATATCAATGTGGATAAGAAACATGAACTTCTAAAAGAGATCCCTTTAATGAGGCTAAGAGAGGATGAATCACTAATGGAGGATTCAATAAAGGTTTCCTATCAATGAAGGCCCTCTCTATTGCAACAAGGAAAAGCTTGATGTCCTACTAAAAAAAGTTCATTAGAGGTAACTTTGAAGGACAGATGGGGTATGAGAATCAACGACATTCGAATCTATAAACTGAAGAGGTGCCCAGTCAGGTTGAAAATGAAATTTCTATTCAAATCTACCCCTTCTCACAGGGTTGGATTAGTTAAAAATGTAGATTTGTTTTTGTCATTAAATAATTATCCATCTGAGATGGTGGATAATACTACATCTCAACAAGATTATCTTTTAAGATAGTAAAAATGTTACTTTAGTAAAGTTTTTGAGCAAATCCCTAATGAGATTTCAGAGGTTTTTCATCAATAATGCTCCTATAATGAGTTATAAGAGGCTCTTAAAATTGTCGAGAGGAGGAAATGTGGCATAAGGCTAAGGGTAAGGTCCTTAATTCTATAATTAATGTCTATATTTTCTTAGAACACAATAGGGATAAACAACCTCAAAAAGTAGTTAATCATAGTTGATTGCATTAACATACTAAAACCAATGCTTTTTTGGCCTTTTAAAGACTAAATTAAGAGCAAAGAATTATGCTAACCTCTAATTATTTAAGAATAAATAGGAGCTAATCACTAATCATGGTTAGTAACCATCAAGATCAAATTGTAGTTATAAACGATCCCGAGTTTGTTAAAGTTATAAACTTCTCTACTTTAACTTAATGCATCCACCTATTAGTTGATCTTTTAGGATGGTGACCCTAATTTTAAATTCTTCCGTTGCTCCCTTCTGGCCAAAAGAAATAGAAACAAAATTTAGTCATTAATAAAAAAAAATGGTGTGGTGGTCACTAACCAAAATGAGCTACTGAATCATGTTAAAGTTTACTTTCAAATTAATTAGGAACTTTCAATTCTTATAATCCCTCAACTTTATCCATTATATAGTTTGTCCCAAAGTTGATCTCCAATCACCATAGTGAACTATTGGTTTAACTTCTCTCATGGCATGAGATTAAGAAAGTGGTCTTCAGTCTTAACCCAAATAAGATTATAAAACTAGATGGGTTCAAGGTTTATTTGTATCAAAAATCTTGGGATTAGCTCTTAAGGTATGTATGTGAAGCAGTTCTGGATTTCTTTATTAGCTCTAAGATGGATTTCTTGAGATACAGTAGTTGCCTAATTAGATATATCTCAAAAGAGTGAACAGATATTTTAATTGTTATTTCAACCGACATAATTAATTTTATTTGATAATAGGAATTCCCTATTAGTATATCCAATTAAGTAACTATCACATTTCAATGCATAATTTAGCCTAATTAAATTTATTAAGCATAGTTAATATATCTGCAACAAAAGAAAATCGAAGAACTTAATGTAATTACAGTGGGAAAGAATTTTTGCTCAAGTTATAAGTGGCAGTTCTCACTTTCTTCCTCGTTTGATCATCTTGAATTGTGTAGGACAATTAATATGATGATCTGTTTTAATCAAAGGAATATATTGATCCACAATAAGGTCCAAACTAAGTTGTTAGAATTACCAGGCCTATAGAGAAGCCTTAAACCATCTAGACAAAGTTACATAGGACAGGTGTCCTCGGGATAGGTTCCTATTGTGCTTAGTTGAGTGTCTGCATAAGAAGGTATTACAAGAGAATTATCGCCTATGCTTGCGGAAGTTACCATATTGTCTTCGATCAATTTTGCAGGTTAAGAACGTTTCTGGGGCAGATATATTTTTCTTTTTGGTGATTCAACCGAAGTTGCACACCTTCGCGAGATTGGATTCAAGTCTCCAGGGGCCTATCACTCCTTGGCAAGCTATCTCCTTGCTCCTTTTATATGCTACCCGACATGAGATCTCTAATAATCTGTACATGTATGTCTTCAATTCTTGATATTGCTCCACATCAGTATTGTAATTGAATGCCTAATATAAGCAGTTAGTAGGTCAGAAGTATTGAATTTTTAATATGGGTAGAGTGTAAAGTCCACTTATAAGAATTGGACTTGGGTCAACTATTGTCCGAATAACTAAAACTAGTTGTTTGGATAGTTGATCCTTACTACTTATAAGTCCTTTAACATTTTCATGTTTAATCAATATGAGACACTCTAACACTCCCCTTCAAGTGCAAGGGGATTGGACATCCAGTTGTCACTTGAAATATACGCAGTGGTAACCGTACCTGGCTGCTGAGACTGGATATCCAGACGAACAACCAGAAAATTAATAATCCGTACCAAACCTGCTTTGATGTCATATCAAATTTTTAATATGGGCAGAGTATAGAATCCACTTATAAGAATTGGGTTTGAGTTAACTATTATCCAAATAACTAGAACTAGTTATTTGGATAATTGATCCTTACCACTTATAAGCCCTTTAACATTTTCATGTTTAATCAATATGGGACACTCTAACCAAGAGAATGTGAGTATACCCAAGATGCCACGTTTGTATCCCGATCTAACCTCTAATTCTCTGTCATTTCAGCACCGCAGATGTGCTAGACATGTTACATAAGCATCAGTTTTCCAGAGAATTGGACAATGGAACGTATAATTCCCCCTACTTCCGTATTTGAACAATCTTCTATTCCTCTCTAGCTAAACGTCATGGATTGTACTAGATAAAAATATTTTAAAGATTATCCAGTCTTCCTGTTTCCACTTCTGGTTGCTACAATACCATTTGATTAGGTCTGCCCATTTCCTTAGTGCAGTTGAATGACATAGGCCTAGAATTATTTCCCATATTCTATAGGAAACCTCCTTTTATACTTGTTGAAGTGCCTGCATTTACATATGTGATGAGTGTTTCTTCTTGAGAAACATATCAACTAATCATTAGAATTACTTACAACGGAAAAAAATTTCAAATTAGATTATTTTGTCACATTCTAAATCTTAATGTGCAAGTGAGAACAAAACTAATTGACAATCTATTGCTAAAATTTAAAATAAATTTAAACATTTGATTTAGTCTATTTGAAAACTTAAGTTCTTTGAGATTTCTTCTAAAAGTTTTCATTTGAATGTGATGAAGAACCTACGGATTGATAAATGCATAAGGTGGAAGTCTATCTCTATTATGATCGCGCTTTGTATTATAAGCATGTTTTGATTTATTGGGTGCATTTAGATAAAGATTTATTTGATTTTTATTTATTAATGAGAAGTGACATAAAATATTTCACAAGTTATTAAAAGTATTTTATGTCGTGACATTATTCTTTTTGCTCAAAATATCCATATAATATTTACTTTAAAGGTGTATGGAAAATTCAAAAACATCTTAAAGTCATAAATGAAGAAGGGTTTTCTATAACATCATAGATGTAACATCATAGATGTTATAGAAAACCCTTCTTCATTTATGACTAGAATTATTTATCAAGATGTTATAGAAAACCCTTATCCATTTATGACTAGTATTATTTGTGAGATGCATAAGAAATTTGACAAGTATTGGTCGGATTACTAGTTGTTATTGTCTTGTATTGTTGTTTTAGACATTTAATACAAGTTAGCTTATCTTCACTTTTATTACTATTTACTTTATGATAATTTCACAGTATCTAATTTTATTAAATAAGGGAAGAAGTCCTCACTCAGGAGTTACAAAAGTAACGGAGAAGACAACATCACTCAAAATACTAAATCTTCTTCTTGTTCGAATAATAGTAAAAGAAATGAAAGTTCTCAAGGATATAATTACAAAGACTATTTGAAGCTAATGCTCCATCGGTCCATCCTAAACTTTAACAATCTGAATTTGATATATGTTATGGATTCAAATAGTAACATCAACATATAAGAATACTAGAATGTGACTTCTAAAAGATTTTATATATTGGATATGTTGGCTAGAGATCTTTTGGCTATTCCTATTTTTATAGTACCTCCAGAATCTGCATTTAGTTTGGCTAAAAATGCTAAAGTCTATCTCGAGTTTGATCAAACCAAATATAATAAAATCTCTCATTACTTTTGAGAGTTAGGTGAATGCAAAAAGGACTTGTTCTAGGTAATTTATTTCACATAAATAGTTATAATTTTATTTATATGTTTAAATTTTTATTTATTTTAATTAATTATTATAGGAAAAATGATGATTCTTTTTAGAGCGACGATGATAGAGAAAAGGTGATAATATTGAAGAATTTTAGCTTAGCTTATAATGAATTTTATTTTAAAAAATAATTTTAGAATGAGTTTAGAGATATTTTCATTTGATAAATGATCAAATATTTTTATTCAAATTTAATGTGATTTTAAATGCTAAGACATAAATCAATATAAGTTTGTTACAATTACATTTTGTGTAATTATTGAAATTTTTAAAAGGTATGGACCTATGGTTTAAGTTCAAATTTTAATCTTTTATAGGAGATCATATTTGAAATTAAGCTCATTCATGGGTCAAGTTAGGTCTAGGACTAAGAATTTTTAAAAAAATTGGGTTAGACTTTAGTTAAACTCAATCCAAACTAAGTCTAAGTTTAAGTTAAACTTTCATTAAAATCTTAAGGTAAAAAAAAATGCTCCTTTTAACTAATTTTGACCTAACAGTTGCTTATAATTGCTTTTGGACATAAGGCTTATTAATCTATTGATTATTATTTTAGCTAGGGATAAGTTTTTGTTATTGTTCTAAGGAGCTGAGGTGACTTCTCTTAGACTAGATGATTTTAGCATGCAGGTTTTCATTCCAAATATGAGGCAACTCTGATCCATGGAGCCTTTTGACTTTATAACTTCCACACCTAATAACATCTTTAATATGATATGGACCTGACCAATTTAGGAATTTTTCCTCTTTAAGAATTATAAAGATTGGGTGTCCACTTTATATATTTTCAGATCTGGTTTGTAGGTGTCTCTTTTTTTTTAGAATAAATCTTCTTATAGGCATTTAGTTGCCTAAACCTTTATTGGTAAGCTTAAAAAAATGTTTATGCTTGTGACACCCTAGGTTCCTCAACTAAGTCAAGTTCAAAGTAAAGTTAATAATCATTGTCTTAAAGGTTGTTTGCTTGTAGCTTTAGAGTTGCTAATTTCAGCTCCATAAGAATCAAAACTTCAACTCCAAAGGCAAGACTAAAGAGTGGTTCTCTAAAAGGTGTTCCCAATGTCATTCGATAAGTCCATAATATATTTAAATATCTTTATCCCAAGTTCCTTTAGCATCCCCAATATGTTTTTTTATAAAACACTTCAAAAGCCCTACTATCAAATTAGGTCTTATTGTCCATGGTTATTATTAATGGAACTTCGTACTTGCTTATAATGTTTTTCCTTAGGAACACTTTAATTGTGATATGTGAGTATCTCATTAAAACTATAATAAAGATTAATAGGTAAATGCACTTATCATTTAAGTGAATATGAATATCGATCATATGTGGACTACAAGTATTATTACTATGTTTTAGCTATCTGATCTTTAAAAAAAAAGAATGATTGAGTTAAAATGAATAATTAACTAAACTAATATGAAAAGCCAAACCAAAGCAATGAAATAAGATTAAAGCAACTAATAGATAAAAAATATCAAAGTAAAAATCTCCCAAGAACCTTTCTATGTTTAAATTTATCTTTATTCAATGAATTTATTAGACAAGTAGAAATTCCAAAATTACAACCGTATTCTTTCTCAAAACATACCTATATTCTTAAGTTGATTGATTGAAATCTCTTTTTAATCAAAACCCTTAAGAATGCATTAACTACTTCTATGAATTTTCATAATAGATCTAACTCTAACTCAACATATTTATATAGTCCTATCTTTATAATTCTATGCAACTCTTATTATTCTTGCCACGATCTATTCATACATATGATTTCTCAATCCTTATATGTGAGATCTACTGAATCAAAATGTTAGTATATTACAATTCAACACAAGATATAATGTTAAATAATTCACAATAAAACTTTGTTCTTTTATTAAAATCAAGAAATCAATACAAAACAATAGGTCTAAGATTCATTTTAGCTGCATCTATCTCAATTTAGTTCATACGAAAATAAAATGAAACCAAAAATATTCAATAAAGAAAACAAGATAAAAGAAATCATTCTCATGGATCTAAAATCTTGATGTTATTAAATTGAATCTTAACGAAATCTTGAGTTTTGTCTCCAAGGTTGCTTCGTTGTTGTGTCACAATTCTCCAGTTTGACCCCTTATGACTGTCTTCAGTCTTCTTTGATGGCTTCCCTCTTTAATTTCCTAAAACCTTTTTTAATCTGTACAAAACCCTAATTGAAAAATCTAAGTAAACCTATAACCTATACAGGGAAGAACACAGATCCATGTTCAATCTATATTCATCTAAAATCGTGACAAAATATCTCCAACTTGGCTCAAACTTGCCTTAATTCACTGTTTCTCTATTGGGAAACTAAAACAAAGTGTACGAACAAAAAATGAGTACTAAATCATATCAAATTCATTTAATTATTAGTGAAATGCTCTCAAAATGATGCTAAGAACATAATATATTTAATACTTATCAAATTCCTGACACTTAATCATTTGTTTATGCTCAAACAAATCAGTTTTATTACTCTTAGTTTAACACATTGATCGCATTCATCAAGACTCCCCATTATTCATTGAATTTAACTCAATAATTCTTAAAACTTTAACTCAATCCAAATAATTGAACCTTAATGTATAAAAGTTAACATACATGAGAAAGATGCTTAAATTTCAAATATTTTCATAACCTTCATTAAAAGAAAGTAAATACTAAATTTACATCAACACAGGAGCATTTAAAGGCTTATTTGAAAAGCCATCTAACCTTTTTATGCAAAACTAAATACCTTGTCATGAATACTTCTAGTTACTCAATTTAGACACCATTTCGAATGAATATTAGCAACACTTTTTACTTGGTTTAAAGTTAGTAGAGCAAATTTATATAAAGCTCACTTACTTTTAAAAAATAATTTTTACTTTTTTTTGGTATTTTAAAAATGTTTAAAAAAATTTACTTCTAATTCAATTATATGTTGAAATTATATAAAAAGTATCATAGAGCAAATCAAGTATCCATTTTCAACATTAATGAAGCAAATCAAAATTAATTATTAATGCTTACAACTATTACCTAAACAAATTTAACAAGAAATAAAAATTATAATTATAATAAATTATCTTAATCAATATTCTTCTAAAATTCAAATTTTTAATATAATTGTTCCCTATAAAGTTAATTATAATAAAATTGATAAGCACAAGTAATTAACCCACTTTCTCACACTTGATTTTTATATTGTCCCTATTGTAAATGATATATAAGAGTAATAAAAAATTAAAATTTAAGAGAAAATGGAAACTAAGACAGATGGCATTCTCCTAATAATAAATGACTCTATAGTTGCAATTTGAGACATATGAGTCAATGGTGGATATCACGATCTAATAATGAAAGAACATTAAAGCAAACTTGAATCCATGACTTTAAACTTTAAACTTAAAACATATACAACAAAAATCAAATAATGTTAAAAAAAACATATTAAAAGTAATGCTAACGATCAGTCTTTTAGCCGGACTCCTCCCTCAAAAGCTTCACCTTGCTACTCCTTAAATAAAGTCTTGATTCTCCTCTTTTTCAATGTCTTACTTTCCTCGAGATTCTTCCTCCCACTTATGGGCTCATTAGATTCTAAATATGTTATATACTCTATTAATGTAAGGTTATCCATCTCCTCTTCCTTTCATTGTATGATATAAGTCTTCAATGAATCTTTCGTGATTATTTCGTGTATAACATAAGAAACTTTAATATCAATCATATCTTTAAAGAAATATGTATCATCTTAATTAATTGGACATGTCATACTTTTGGATATCTTAAAAATAACTTCTTTGTCCCCTACCCTTAGGATTAACTTCCATTTTGCACATCTATTATAGCTCTAATAGTAGCTAGGAAAGGTTGCCCTAAGATTGAGGAAACATTTACATCCTCTATATCCAAAACTACAAAAGAAACAAGAAAGATGAATTTATCAACCTTAACTGAAATATCTTTTATAGTGCGCCTGAGATACTTAACTAACATATTTGTCATTTTTATGTTCATGCCCCTATGATACTTAACTAACACATCTATTAATTTTTATACTCATCCTAGTTAGCTTGGGTGCACTTAACCCTAACTCCTTAAACACATTATAAGGCATCAAGCTAATGTTAGCACCGAAATCTATCAATGCCTTTTCAATTAAAAAAACTACCTATATTATAAGGGATATTAATACTTCTAGGCCTTTACTTTTTTGGGTAAATAGTTTTTTAAGACAACAAAGCACTCTTTAATCAAAGTAACCATCGATAATTCATCGAGCCTTTACTTGCCCAAAAAGGAAATCCTTTTAAGTATTTAACGTACTTTGGCATCTACGAAATGTAGGAAAATCCCGGTGCAAGTATCACATACTCGCGGTGCGGAAAACAAAAATTTTTGTTGCCGGGACGTTCCCGA